>CAODLS012182962.1:0-16974 GCA_948243855.1 Flueggea neowawraea
GGTTATACCGAAGCGAAGCAACCATGGAAAGCGGAAGAAATTCTACAAATCATGGAAGAGTTTGAGGTTCCTCCAGAGAAGTCCACCATGTTGCTCATCGCAGAATCATGGCGTGCCATAGGATTGGCTAAAGAGGCAAACCGAATTCTCGATAACATGAGAAGAAGGGATATGCTCCGCCGAAAACAGAATACCAAGGAAGACATCCCAGTTGAAAACTTGGAGAAACTTTATCAAAAACCAAACACAGGTTCCTCGCTTTCGAATCTCTTAAGGATACCAAGTACAGTTATAAGTGATCAGAAAGGGTCTGCTGCAGCTCCTAAACGGGGTAAGATGGTATTCAGAGATACTGATTTTTCAATGGACTGCTCATTTCTCGCTACTCGATCGATGTATCTTTCTCCTACCTCTAAATTTTGGCCGCGATCACCAATAGTTTGCCGCAAGCAATCTCAAGGACAGCACGGTATGTATGGTCACGTTGTGCGGTCATGTACAGCAGTGTTCTTGAACCGACAGAAAAGCAGATTCTGCCTTATTCATTCAGGAATTTCTTACCTTTCTGCCCAGAAGTGATTTGTTATCCAATTGTTGTAGATAGTTAAGTGATTTAACTTCATGTATCTGGGCGTGCTGCTTATAGCATTTAACTTGATACCATGTATTTATATCTGAATATATTCTTTTACAGCAGAAAGCCTTGCTCTCCTCTTGTTTTACTTCTTGCTGCTAACTTTTCCTGTTGAAAATAATGGATTTAAGGCATTATTTCCAAATATGATGGTCACAAGAGCATGATTTACTTGCAGTTTCATGAGAGCGAACATATTTTTTCAAATCATGGGTTATTTTGACAAGTCATTTTATTTGCTTACACTTGCGCTAGAGTTGATTCTAGTACCAACAAACTATAATAGTTAATTTCAGTACTAATAAGTTACAAGATTGTTGGTTTTTAATCATGGGTTTGAAGTCCACATCTTTCAATATCCTAATCTGACATCACAGAATTAAGTGGAATTAGGAGTGAAATATGTGAAATCCAACCGGGTGGATATATCAGGCGAGCTTATTCATGAAAAGCAAAGAAGAAAATAACAATTTTATGTAATCAGTTTAATTTCCAAATAATATACTAAACATTTCATATGCTATAATTGTCCAACATACATGTTCATCACCAAAGAAATATGTAAGGAAAGCCTTCCCCACATACACACTTGTATATATCAATCTGTGGGAAGATCTAGCAGAAGAATGGTTATGTAGCATTTTCTTCTTCCCAGATGGCCCGACTTTGAGCCTTCTTAGAAACGAAGAAGAGCATAACAAGCTGTGATTTGCCTATGGGGTTTTGCCCGATTTTGCATTAGGCTCTGGAGGAGAAGGAATTCTGCTAACAAGCCACACAAGAAGCACACCAACAAGAGCACCAGAGAGATGAGCAATATGGTTGACACTCTGCATTGGATATCCTCTGCGGAAAGTCCCTGACAGTGCAGCTTGGGATGCCTCCATTACCTGTTACAGGCTTGATTGATTACGCGAAATATTTGGTTGCCTAATTGTGGATTTAACAAGAAGAGAAAGCGGCTTACTCTCTCAATTACGAATTGGCCCAATATAAGCACCTCAAGGATCTTCCTCCAGTCCCAGGTTATCTGAATGTAGTAACTAGTAAACAGGGTTAGAAAATTTATCCGGGTCAATCATTTCATTCGAAGATTGCGAATTGTACGTACCTTTACAAGAACACTAATTGCAAATAATCCAAAAACAGCACCAGATGCTCCGACAGAAACTACATTTCTGGGTAAAACTAACCAGGAAACAATGTTTGCTCCAACACCTGTAAGTATGTAGGAAAGCCACAAAGCAAAATTCCCTTCCTCTTCTTCAACAAGCTTCCCTGGTCGACAAACAACATCAAAGTTAGTTTTCACTCTACAATACATCGATTCAACACATCGTAATCAGTGAAAGTAAAGCAACCCTCACCAAAAATGTACAAGAAGAAAAGATTGCTTGATAGATGCTCCCTGAAAAAAAAAAGGGATCGAAAAAAGACCAATGAGTTGATTCAAAATGGAAAAGCTAGTTTTCTCTATTTGATCATACAGCATGTTATATGGATCATTAACAAAAAAATTCAAAATAAATTTAACATTTACAGAACAACATTAGATAGCAAAATGCCCTTACCAACTGGCATGGCAGAATGTTGCTGTGACGAACTGGTACCAAACAGGCCAATTGTGATATAAATATAGGGATTTAATCCCACGGACCTATAAAAAGAATCAGACAAAAATTATTATTCATATGGAAGCCTCAGCTTATAAAACAAGAGACAGAAGTAGATTAGTAACAATGTAAATAATATAACGTACATCAGAAAGATCACTTAGGTATTCGGGATTGTTAGTATCCCTGTATCAATAGACCAGTGGCTTCATGCATGATATACAAAAGCACAGACATACCAACACGCTTACATGCACTTTACACACGATAATGAAAGACAATAATAACAGTGTAGCTGTATATGTGTACCTGGAAAAAGTGATCAGCAACGTATATACCAAGATTGAGAAGCATGATCCAGAAAATTCCACTCACTTGTTTCTGTGGCTTCCTTCTCTCTTCTGGCTTCTCAAGTTCAAGATGCCCTACAATATCTAATCTTACACAAATCAACGGAAAAACACAATTAGCCATTATTAACTATCTCTTAAATATTCTCACTAAAACAATAAATTGAATCAAGCGTTTATCACCAAACCCATTTGACTAACACCAGTTTTGCAATCAAACAAACATCAATTTCAACAAAGCTCCCACGCATAGAAGAAGTTTGTTAAAATTCCCAAGAGAAAAGAACCCGCAACAGCCCAAAACAAATAATTGGTTTGAAGCAGGAATTCACCTGAGCTGTTTCTGCAGACAAAGGGAGATCTGAAGGCGGGAAATGGGGCATTGAGACAGCGAGAATTGGAGAAAGTGGGATCGCGCAGTCTTGGGAGAAAGGAGCTACATAGAGGTATAAAATGAGACTGTCGAAAAGGAACGGAGTTGTAAGAAGAAGGTAAAGACATGATGAAGGAAAATGAATGAGATGAGGGTTTCGTTAGTGATGGAAGTTGGTGTAGCCGAAACTGTCCCATGTTTTTGGGTTTTGGAGGGAAAGAAGTAACCAGAATAACTGAATTTTGACTCTTTTTTTATGTTGGGCAAGAACTAGAGTTTGAGTTTACCGAGATTCGGGGAAGTTCGTGTGTTTGTGTTTCTTGTGTTTTTGGTCCTCTTTGTCTACAAGTTATGCACTTTGGTCCATAATGCAAATGGGCATAGACTAGAATTGTAAACGAGCCGAGTCGATGTTGCATGCTCGTTTATAAACTAGTACAAGGATCTGCGTCAGATTGCGGTGTTTTTAAAATATTAACTCAAAAATAGAATTGTAAGCTACCATTAAAAACTGGCTTGGACTGATGGAATGTCCATGTGAGCACATTTTTACTAACATACGTCATTTTGTTTTTAAAATGAGGACATGTTATTCTATTAATGAAACAGTTTTACACAAAAAGACACTAATTTGTCATGCTAATCAAAATAAAACTAAGGACTTGTTTGGCACAATTATATTTAGTATATTGTGATAACTATTTTTATTTAAAAACGTGTAATTTCTTTATTTTTTTAATATATAATTATTGTTAATCATCACAAAACATATAAAATCTACAAAATATACTTCTATCGTCAAACAAGTCCCAAATTTTCACACCTTCACCCAAACCAAGGCCAAATTTTCAAATTCCCATTCCCCCAAACTGAAGCCTTCTTCAACCTTTCAAAACATACCCACTGTCTCCTTCAAATCTATACTCCTCCTTCAATCATATTGCAATATCCACCAAAACCATTTGTAGTCAAACACACCAAAGCTTGTCACCAAAAATTTGGGGAAGAAATTCAGCTACGATTCAAACTTGTTGCCAATACGCTACCATCTATCCAAAGCGTTGATATAAATATTATCGAGGATTAAACATATCACGTCAACATTCAATTAATAAATTTAACGAAATGTAAACATAATAATCAAACGGTAGACAAAATTAAAATTTAACTACAACAAAATATAAAAAATAAAATTTAATAATCGTATTAAAAAATTGTATAAATTGAATCACAATTTATACTATTCATCCTTCAATAGCGAATAAAAAACTTTACAGTACATTTGACCCAAAGAATTATTGGTGTGGAGACGTTTTTAATAACTTCTTGCGGTCAATTTGAAGTGGAAGCCAAACGTATCAAACTCCAAAGCTATTTTTTTTTTTAAATCTGAACTCCAAAGCTATAAAATCACAAAATCAGCGTAAAATCTATGGAGTAGACAATAGAGGGAAATCTCAATTTTCATAAGTTTTTAGATAAAGATATTTGTACAAAACATGTATGGTAAAAAAAAAAAAGACGAATGTTAAATTATTCAACTGGTATTTAATAAGTTTTTAGATAATATTGGGTTAGTACTCAAAATGTTTTTAAAAAAGTATTCAAGTAGTACTCAAAAAATTTTCAAATAGTATTCGATTAGTATTGATTTTTTTTAAAAAAATATTCAATTGGTATATAAGAAATAATCAAGTTATATCCAAAAAAACTATTTAATAAGTTTTCACAAAATATTCAATTGGTATTTAATTAGTTTTTATATATTATTTATATATTCAATTGGTATTCAAATAGCTTTTAATTAGCACTAATTTAATTTTATTTGAATTTCATATTTAAAACATAAGTTTTTTGGTGCTCAACTATTTTTGTTAGCAACTTTAGTGACCGATTCTATTAAGGGTGGAAATTCGGGTATGATAGTGTCTAAACAGGTTGACCTATTTATAACCCAAATTTTAAATGGGTTAACCTGTTTACAACTCGAACTTGTTTAACTCCAATCCGGAGATGACTCGTTTATTAAACTGGTTACACGACACGACCCATTTATCGTTAACAGATCACGTGTCACGGGTTAACTCGTTTAACCTATTTAACACGTTTAATATATTTAATACGCTTAACCTATTTAAATACATAAATAAATACACAATTAATACTAAAATAACTTCAACTAAAACAATAAATATAAGTTTATAACACAATAATATTATAAATAAAGGTAAATCAAATACAAAACAACTAAAATTACAAAATTCATTAAAAAGTTATAATTCTCAACATAAAATATTAAGCAATCTTGTTTAATAAATTTCATTCTCCATAAACCTAACTATCATTTTTAATAATCTTCATACATATAATACATACACACATATATATATATATAATAAAATAATAAATTAAATATTTTATAAAAGAAATTTTATAGTTAGGGTTTGTAAGTAGTTCGTATCGTAAATAGGTTAACCCGTTTAACCTCATTTTTTTGTGTCATAAATGAATTTAACCCGTTTATAACCCAAATTTATTTATAGTAAATTTAAACCCATTTAATTTCATGTCGAGTCGTATCGTTTAAATAATTTGTGTTGAAAATTGTATTCTATAATTATGTAAAATTTTGCGTACTAAATATATAACTTTGCAGATTACTTGGCGTTTCACCGCAGCTAGGGTTCCGTCGATGCCGCTGAAACTCCATCGAATTCGTTGCCGGCCTTAGCAAGACGAGGAACAACGTCGGCGTAGACAAATCTCGTTGCGTCTCGTCGTCCGCACTTCACGATTAGCAACGATGAACAAAAGAATCTTCTCCAAATGCGCCGCCATGATTTGCAATCTCGTGGAGATCGTTGGTGCGATTCAAGAGAAGAAGCATAGAGAAAAAGGCGACGCAGAAGCAGAGAATATGCCACGGATAGACAAAAGGCGACAACGAAGCGGAGGAAGGAGAACGCAGGACGGTGATTGGGTCGATATATGGGTTTTTGGTCCATCCAACCCACATCACTTATTTTTTATTATTTAAATCTCCTTTTTTTATAGTTTACTATTTATTCAAATCTCTCTCTCTTTTTTTTTTTACATTTACACAATTTCCACTTTTTTATAGTATTTTAAATAATTGAACATTCTGTCGGTTACATTTCATATGCACACTGGATTGTTTATCTTACAATACTAGTAATAAGATAATTTAACACATATATATTAGTATTTAATTATTTTAAAGAATAATATTAACATATACTGAAAGAATCGACTACCGATTTAACTAATAAATATTATAATATAGTAGGTTCGAGTTATCTATTTCAATTCTAACGGAATACAGTAGCAACCAGCATCGGAATAGGTACAGATCTGATATTGGTCTCGCGAGCAAACTACGGTCGAGGAGTCAACGGGAGTGCTCGTCTCTTTTACAATCTAAATGCCATGTGGATCAATGCAGGGCTCGGTGGGCAGAAGAGCGGTGAAGAGGTCGGCCTCTTTCTCTCACATTGACAGGTTTTTCCTCTTTTCTCTTTTTTTGTGTGTGTTCCTTATGGAAGAAGATAAAATTTCTTCTTTATATAAGCTCTCAAATGGGCTTGTGGGCCTGGGCCCATGGACCGGTTCGTTCTCAACTCAATCGGGCTTGTCAATTTGGTTTCGATTCATGACCTCAGTTCACACCTTGATCGACCGAGTTCGATTTACCCATCATGAGTGGACCACTTTTTCCAACATATACAATCTAATAAATTTATCAATTTACAATCTAATGTTAATATATCACAAACAAACACGCCCAATAGAGTGTAATGCCAAATGAATGGGAAAATGGAGGATCTGAGTTATGAGACGTCCCTATAACCCGATTTGCAGCAAAAGATAGATAGAGACATTGCCTAAGGGGGCGTTTGGATGTAGTTCTCTTCACCAATCATATTCAAGTGCAGGGACACTCAACTTTGCTAAAAGCCGATGTCCATCTGTCAAGGTCTCACACTGCTATCTTCTGCGTGCCGATGCAACAAAATTATGAGATTCAAAAGTATTCCCATACTATCTTTCTACTCATAAGGTCCCCCTTATGCACAACAAGGACTTGTTTTGGTCCCAAAAGTTAATTAATTCAATTATTTCATTAAATGATTTAATCTCTTCTCATATATTTTGTTAAAATTAGATTGCAGATTAATAATCTGTATTGCGAATAGGTAAACAAAACGATATGTTTTGTCAAACTAAATAAAATTTGAATAATAAACTTTAATCCTGAATTTTCGCAAGTAAATTTTTTAGCCATTAAAGGAATATAATCAACCTAACATGTTGCATGTTCAAAATACTTTATCCATAAGATGATAGGTTACCTTTTTTTGTCTTTATAAAAAGTGACCACCCACTTTGAGAAATAAAAGATTAACAGTTTTTCTACTTTTAAGAAGTATTTTTTTGAAGTTTTAAACCTCTGACTTCTTTGTAAGTGACTTTATAGACAAGCTAGTGTTTTAATTTGTGTCAAAACTCAACTAATTATAAGGTGATGTTTGTGTTTTTATAGACTGCAGTAATTTATAAAAGCAGACTACATAATTAAAAAAAAATCAATATATCCTTTAAAAAACTGAATATGAAAAAATATTCATCAAAAAAACACCATCTAATAAATAAAAATGATACAGTAAGTGTAGTCTTAAAATTTGAGCCGCTAATAACACGAAAAAGCTGAGTGTTGAAGTCAAAAAAACATGTTTAACGTTTGTGTCGCATCTTCTGGCTCGTTCATGCAATCGTACATTCGGGAATCGGAAAAGAAAAAGAGTTGCTATCACCATTTCCTGTATTTTTCCTGTTTTCACTTTCAAAAAGTCTTGACAAATTCCAGCAAAAATAAGAAAAAAGCTTTTAACAAACATCGGATAATGAGATAAGTTTTACACCATTTGCCGACATGAACGCATGAATTTGTGGACCGTTCTTGTCCCCTACCTATCCAATGTTATTATTGATTAATTAACCATATATTAATTTCTTGACTTCTCATCTGACAAGGTATTCATTACTCCTTACCCCATTTTCTTTGATAAAACCCATTTTAATTGCCTTTTTTTCGCATAGAATAAAAATAAAGTAAATAAGATGTTATTTTCTATATATTTTTATAACATAATAGATATATTGTTAGAAATTTTCTAAATATACTAAAACTCATAAAGAACTTTTAAACAATTTTCGTTTAAGTAGTAATTGTTTTGAGAATATAATATTCATAAAAAATTGACATTTTATCATAAAGTTTTTTGTTGAAGTTATTATATATTAAATGGAATAAAAAATCAATGCTTATGTATAAAAATGACAATTCCTTAGAACATTTTAAAAACGAAATAGTGGAAATTAAAAGCAGATATAGAGAAAACTAATTATTCTAATTAGTAATAACTCTACAATAATTATAGCACTTATTTATTTGATCATGCCATAAACAATGGACCTAATCAAAACACAATGTGGACCAATCATGAAGTACATGCATAATGTTGATCACGTTTAGTGCTTATTATCATTAATTCATTTTTAATGTGATATAAATTCGAGTCATTATATATGCACGAGGTCTAACTAACTAGTTGTCCTCACGTTGTAATACCTACTTATATATATTATCATATATAGTTAAAATAAAAAATAATTACTATACTTAACTCCCGAATACTGCTCGAATCCACATATCTTAAACGTGGATATGATTTTTTTACCACTAAAGTAACCATAATGCAACGTTATTCTACAGTGTCTAACAAGTGAGTCAAGCCGAAAGAGTTTATATATACGCTCTTCATTCTAATTTGATAGACATATTTTCTATTTTAGAATCTATTTTAGATATTCTAAAATATAGAGACGCTTTCTTTTTTTGTTGCATTTATTATTAACGAAGTTACAAATTTATCCCTATTTAATTTTTATTTTAACTAATTTATTAATTATAACTACAATTAGTCAAAAATATAAATAAAAATCATATAAAATTAAATAATTTTTACTACTAAATCTATTATTTTTAATTTTAATTAAAATTAATTATTGCTTATCAAATAAAGACGGGAGGAGTATGAACTCTTGACAATATCGAAGTAGACAAAAGTAATACTCAAGTGTAATCTGCACTAGCAATGCATCAGACACTTTTATAAGTGCACATGTGACATGGACGTACGTATCACTCATGGCATAATACTTTTTTGACCATTTCTATTGGGAAAATATTGTTGGAGTCCATCAGCTTTTATCCTAGTTAGGAAGTAAAAATTCGTATTTTTTAGACAAGCACATTAGTCTTTTATGCGTTTTTTAGATTGACCGCATTAATAGAATAACAAAATTATCTGACTACCCTTCCTTAAAATAATTAAACCAAATTAAAAACCAATTAACAAACTTACACACTTATCCAGAAAACCAAAACCCAAACCCAACCATCAAACCAACTTTACTCTGCTTCAATCTCTCTCTCTCTCTCTCTCAACTAAAACATCAAACCTTACCCAACCCAACCTAAACCCAACCATTGAATTAAACCAACCCTAACCTTCTTCCATACCTCTCTCTCATCTGAAAAATCAAACCCTAATTTTCTCTCCTTCTTTAAGCCCTCCTTCTCTCTCTCTTCGCTTAACACCACTGTCTTCTCTCTCTTTCTTGTATGCTCTCACTTTTATCCTTTCTTACTCCCCATTTGCTCTCTCTCCTTCGTATGCTTTTGCTCTCTATTATACTCTCTCTCGTTTGCTCTTGCTCTATCTCTCTCATCTGCTCTCACATGTTCTTTCGTTTGCTCCGAATCTGTCTTCTCTGTCGAGTGTCACCCATCTCGCCTTCTCACTCTCTCTTCGACGCGACCAGTGCAAAGGAAGAATCGATTCTCTCCCTTCATCCCCTCTTATCTTTCTTGTCTATCTCTTTCTCTCTTCTATCTCTAATCCGTCTTGGATCCGACCAAAGAAGAATGAAAAAACATATTTGTTTCTATTTTTTCATTAAACCCATAGTCATTTCTGTTCTTTAATGGGTATCTGGGTTTAATGAAAGAACAAAAGCCGAATCTAGGTTTAATAACTGAGAATTTAGTTATGGATTTAATTTTTGTTCTTCTCCATGCTTATTTGTGTTTGAACTGGGTGAAATTGATTAATTTAAGCGCTTCGTGTATGCGATTCTGATGACTTTCGATGATGATCTTAGTGATTGTGATTTGTTGAAATTGAGAATGTTCTTTGATTTTGAAATTGTTTTTTAGATTGTGAAATTTCTTTTTAGGTTTAAATTTTAAGTTTTATTTTTATGAAATGTTGAGGTCTGTTGAACAGAAAAGGATGTTCAACTTTAAAGATCGAAAAAGAAACTCAATTGGAACTTGAAATTTTATGATCTCGTTTGCAAGTGAGTTGATGCGTTAGAAAGAAAAGAAGGAGTGAGAGGAAAAATTGATGAGGGGAGAAGATGAAGAAGAGAAAGAGATAATATAATAGGGGCAAAATTGTCATAAATATTTCATTTAGTGTGGTCTAATGAGACATGTCATCATTTCTCTAACGGTATAGTAATGGACAATTAACAGAGGAACTTAATTGCAACCCGTTTTTAAAATGTCAAGGATGTATTTGTAACATTCTAAAAATACGAGTCCTTAATTTCTAATTAGGACAAACATGAGAGACTCCAAAAATATTTTCCCTTTTCTATTTGTAGTTTTTTCTTTTGTTTTTTGAATTAGTGCATCAATTTCATTAATAATGTAGGAGCAATAAAAAAATATCATAAATATAGGGGGAATAAAATCCTGCAATAATAGACATAATAGTGTATGCAATTGTGCCGTGGTGCCACATTCAACATAAATAAATAGTGTTAAAAATATTTATACATAAATTTCAATAAAATTACAAACCATTTAAGTTTAAATGCATAAGAATTTTAATTATTTTTTAAAAAAAAATTGTCAGCTTTGATTAATTGTTGAATAAATTGATTCTTCTGGAACTGATTACAAAATTTCCTAATAAGATCATGAAAACATTTTAATCCTAGTTCTCTGCATTATCGCATACATACAACAACCCTTAAAGCTTGGATTTTGAAAAGCATGTTAGGGCAAGAAAGAACACATGCATTTGCTTATTTGGATTTCATCACTTCCTCACGTTTCAACGATGTTGGAGAGTTGACATTTCCCTACCATTTTGTCCATTTTTATTAAATGAAATATATAAACTTTTTATATGTGTTGTTACGTATATGTTGTTGCCCTCCTAAAATAGTCCCTCCCAATCTGCTCGTTTAGTAATAATAGCATGTAGAATATTTTAGATAACATATAATATGTTTTATATAACTAATTTTGTTAAAAGATGTGTTATCTCTCTATTTTTTTATTATTCGCTCGTCATTAATTATTACAAAACCTACTAAATATATTTTATCCCCTATTTTTCCAAACAAACTCACGTCTTTGGGAGTATTTGGAGAGAAAGAAGAAAATAAAAGATTGAAGCAATTGCCATTTAAGCTCACATGAGTCACTACTAATTAAGAAGACAAAGAAGTTTAGGTTAATATTTCAGTTTAATTTTAAATTTGAAAAAGAAAATGATTAGAAATAAATTAACTATTGAGTTCAAACTGTGAATTGATTACATTTGAAAAAACCTGCTTTAATTTCCTATTCTCTTTTATAAAATTAACCTAGTCATGTGAGGAAAAAAATAAAAGAAAAATGAAGTTGGCCGAACCAACATACTAGTCCAATTCGATCAATAAAAACACCACATATAGTGAATTAAAAAAGGTGGTGGATCTACCAAATCCACATGGTTTTTGCGGGATTGTTGAATTAATGGTCACTTAATATACTCATTGGACGCAAGAGGATGTAATTGGATTAACTGTTAATTAATGTTGTTTTCGCCATAACCCCATCATTAAGACAAATATGATAAGTACACATTTCTCTCTTTTTTTTTTATTCTTTGGTCACTTCACGTGGGTTGATTATTAAAAAAATCAGCTAAAAATTTGACAAATTCTTCTAGTTTTTGATACTCCCTTAATTTCACAATAAATGTCTTTTAAAAAAAATCTCTTTCGCCAAAATAACAGCCATTTTACAAAGATCAAAAAGGTTGTATTATATTTTTTCAATTGTCATTGTACTAGCATCAAGCATCTATTGGAGCAATCATGCATATAACTATTTAATTTGCCAAAATACAATCTATTTTTACATATATTTATTCAATTTAACTAAAACAAACACAACGTCCCCACTAGTACGGCCTGCATCTGCGTACTTTTCTTCATTGAGGATTAATTACCAGTCTTAGATTCCATTTGGTGAATCTGATCCACCAAACGTGGTCTTTACTAAGCACTCCGACATGATGTAATTAGAGTGTTGTTTAATTAATTAACACGTTATTACTTTGGGGTCGAAAGATTCATAAAAGTTGCTTTCAGAAGAAAGAGAATACGTAAATTTAAAAATGGTGCCCTCTACTTCGTCAAAACAATTGCAAGATTACTTTGCCTCATGCAACATTTTGCATAGTTTTTTTTACACATTTAGAAAATATGAATGTTACATGAATTGTGTTGCAAATTTTAAATTATAAATTCAAAAACTATTTTTTTGTCAAAATTTGCATCCATTGTCTTCGTGATCATTTTTTTCATTAATGATTGATGGGTAATATAAGCCAATAGCAAAAGAAATTAATGATTGCAATTTGAAAAAAAATTAATGACCAATCCAATCAAATCAAATGAAACACAAAATAAGGGTCCACGAATCACTATTTAGTTGTCGAGAGCAATCAAGATCTAATATATGGCAAGAAAAATTTAGATTTTTGGCTCTAATTCGCTTTTTCTCTTTTTGAAAAATAGACATGATGCGGTACTATATATTTAAATTTATGCATTTCAGAGACACGTTATATTTTTTTAAAATTATTTTATTTATTTCCACTAAAAATTAAATTTACGGTCTTTTGGTGTTAGAATTGTTTTAGTATTGATGGGTTATAAGTTCATTAGTGACATGCCACATTATATAGATAACTAATTTTCAACAAAAATTAGTTTTTCGTTTGTTTTCATATTGATTTCATCAAGAATTGAATCTTACTTATCTTAGCCTATTTAATATTGCTTGTAATTGGATATTATTAAATTATAAATCTACCCATTAATATATATATTAGTCTAATTGTAGACAAAAACAAATCATATACACATCAACGTGGAAATGTTATTATAGTATAGTATAGTGCAACTTCATTGTGAGCATGCAATTAAATTAGTGGGAGTAGTACTATTAGTGACGACATTTGTAAAGATTAATAATAATATAATATATATCCAACGTTTAATTAATGTAAACAGCCAATAATTGACATATAAAAATATAGGATTAGTTGTGGTCTCAAAGACATGAAAGGCTAATAACATCCAAAGCAATTTATTAATAATAATTGAACCTCTGCAAATAAATATTTAATTAACATAAAGTCATGCAATTAGTTGATATGCGACATGCATGCAGAGAATTTTTTTTACGTCGGAGAATCAGGAGGTTTAGGTATCTCACTGACAAAACTCAATAATTAATACATAAATTTTGTATTATTTTGTAGTTTAGTCTATGGATTATCAAATTTTCCAAACTTTTGTACACTTCGGTGCAAATTTGTTGTCAATTAAATTTACAAATTAATTTGTAAAAACCTTAGTAGTTTTGACTAAATAAATTTAAAGAAAACTGTGATTTTATATATTGATAATAACTTTTGGCTTACTTAATTAAATGTGGTCATATGAAATTATTCCAAATATATATATATTTGAAATATATTACTTGATCGAATATATATTTTTATTACAAATTTAAAAAGTTTATTTAAAAATAAATACCAATATTTGAATTTCTAACAAATCTATCACGAATTTATTCCATTAGAAATTTTTGTCTAACAACAAAAGTGTTGGGTTTGGTTGACGTTTCAATTTGAAATAGATAAATCATGTTGTATACCATTTGAGGTTAATTCAAGTAGTTTAGTAAGTGCACTATTGTTTGGAGATTTTAAATTCAAATTCCTAATTAAAAAATAAAGACAGATCATGTCACGTTCTCGGGAAATTGAAAAAGAAATATTGTAAGATTATACAAAACTGCAGCATTGAGTGCCGCTTTACGTCCACTAAAAACTATAATAAAGAAAAGCCTAAGGGGTGCTCTAGAAACGACGGCATTTGACGGATGCATGAGTTATTATAAACGCAGCAGTTGAACTCCTCGTTCCATCTCTAATCCAAAATTTTATTTTACAACAATTTTTTATAAAAATATAATATTTACAGTAAAAATATTTCTAACTCATAATTTTATTTGTAACTCTAAAAAAATATATTTTTCTCAATATTTTTTGTAAATTATATTTTTTATTATTATTTTTTTACAAACTAAATACAAATTTATATTTTTTTAATTATTTTTAAATAAAATTAATTATTTAGTTTGACAACATAAGAATAAGATCAAAATAAGAAAATAAAAAAATAGTGTTGCTATAGTGTCGTGCCACATATGACGTAATACTGTAGCAAAACACAAAAAAAACTAAACGCAAAAGTACAGGAGGGTTGGAGGGAGTTGGTCTCAAAGACAGTTTTAGAGCTCTTCTTCGTTAAAATCAAATTGGAGTCGACATTTGGATTTTCTTATATGTTCAAAACGTAGATTACTTAATGCGATCTACATTTATTTCAAACACACACTCCGTCATTTTCGGGCTTGTTTGGCATAAACATCATTTAGCTTGTTTTCGACATATTGCATTTAACATATATATATTTTTAAAAAGTTATGTCACTCTCTTTATTTTTTATATTCAAAAATCTGTAATTTAATATTCATTATCCGCTAAATCTTACACTTTTCAAACGAATCCGAAGATCGATTTTATCTCTCTTGTAATAGCCAAATTTTTCTAATCAGTAACAAAAGTACAAGTTACACTGTAATTCATATTTCTTATACCAAGTAAGTCATATATTTTTCATTTAAATTTTTTTATTATAACTGAAATTATTATCACGTCAACGTCATATTCTAAAAGAGCTGAACCAATCTTTCTACTTGTTGACTTTAAGAAATGAGTTACTTGCGTTAAACGTTAAGAATGACATATACGGGTTGGGTATGGTATAGATGACCCGAGTCCTGGCTTTGACTTGGAACAGTGTTATCTGTTTCTAAACATGTATTTATCGTAATATCAAAGTGAACATTGTCTTTAAGTAATTCTCAAATCAAGGTGAAAAAACCATCCATATCCCTCTAAAAGATTACCTATACAATGTAATTTCACGATATAAATTAACGTTAGATCGGTTCAACTTTGTTATCACTTTTTTACGAGACTATTTTTCTCTCTGAGAACTCAACTTTTTAAAGTGTGCAACACTGTTTTATAAAGTCTTGCAGGAAAGAGTCGCGTGCAAATAATCACATCAAGGTTTCACGCACCGAATTGGACATTTTTCACATGTGGAAAAGGAAAAAGAAATTGGGTAGGAAAGTCTTTGATAGTTTTATATTTAGAGATATGCTACTGGCCAAAACTGGCAGATCCATAAGAGACTATTATTGTCCATTGAGGGTGAGGGTCAAACAAATGTGGCAGCTTCAATAAAAAATGACCCAATTGGATCCATAATTAACTGCATACAAACAAACTCATTACTACACCTCCTCTTGCCACTAACATCATAACTTCCTTCAATCAAAACACCAACCTTTCAACGATCAACCAACATTTCTATCTACTGTAAAAAAACAACACTACTCTCTTTCTTATGGTTTAACTATCTTTAAAGTTTCGGCACACAAATTAAGAAAACGTTTAAATTGTCTTAATTTTATACTAATTTAATTCTTATATTCTTTTAATTTTGAACCTAAATGTAAATATTTTGATATTTAAAATAATATATAAAATTTTTGAGAAATGTGTGTGTTGATATTAAATAAAGGTATAAGTGAAAAAATAATAAATGCAATCTTAAAAATATAAAATGACAATTATTTTTAAAAAATAAAAATTTTCTAAAATGACAGTTAAAACGGAACGAAAGGAATAGTATTTTATTTAATGACAATGCTATAAGCACAATCACTATTCATGGTGATCAGAGAAAAAAAAACTTGTTAAGATTTATCCCTTAATTATAGCGGCAATTATTCCAACACTAATACACCATGTCTAAATTGATTACTGCTAATTTATACGTTCGTTTTGATAAATAGATAATAAATAGAAAAACAGAAAACATATTAAAAAAATAACAGATTTTTTTATCTAGTGGAATCTACTAATTAAAATAAGCCATTATATTTCTGTTTTTTTTACAGAACAACAATATGCTAATTAAATATAAAAAATAATTATGTGGATCTACTATTATGGGGTCTTGTTAAAAAAATAGAAATTAGACTTCTTAAGCTACAGTGCAAGATGGTCCTCTCTCCAACCAGCCCATAGGCATAAATACATTCTGTTTATGCACATCAATGAAATGATTCTAAAGCCATTTTCAACTCAAAATTCTATTTTTAACTCTAAAATTTTAAATATATAGTTACTATAATAAAATTATCTCTAACTCAAAATTCTATTTCCAACCCTAAAAAAATATTCTCAAAATATTCTTTCTAACTCTATTTTCAATTATTATTTTTTCATAAACTAAATATAAACTTAGTTCTTTTTTATCACTTGATAAATAAAATTAATTGTTAAAAATTATTTTTAATTACGAATTAATAATAAAATATTTTATTTAAATATAAAAAATAATTAATCGTCATATATTTGTAATTAAAAATTAATAATAAAAACACAAATAAACATTACTTCGATTAATAATAATCAATAGATCTTT
>CAODLS012183011.1:0-11490 GCA_948243855.1 Flueggea neowawraea
GACCCTCTATCACATACGTGAAGATATTTTGACATACGTGAGATGCTTCTGTGACTTGGTTTTGCCAATTCAAGCTTTTCAACGTGTTTCTCTTCAACTCAAATGTTTTGCTCTTCATCAAAACTTTTTGCTCATCATGAAAATACATAAGGAACTTATTGTTGATCACCCATGATCCAACAAGAAGAACTCACAAGACAAGTCTGATCACGTTTTACATTAGTGATGTGCGCGTAGAAGAGCAAAAGAGACATTTTTTAGGAGATTGTGCTACGCACGCAAAATAGTTCTCAACGCACGTAGACGAAGATGACAACTGTCTGAGATAAAGCCAAATTCTATTACAGTGTGTCAGATTTTTCAAACGGGAACATTTTATGTCAAAGATTTAGATGATGTTGGGAAAGCACAGAGATCTACGCACTGGCAAGGCATTCTAAGCACGTAGACGAGGATGAGCTATACTACTTGACAAAATCAAGACGCTCATTGGATTTTGAAATTTGAATATTCTCTAACATGGTCACGTGAGAAATCAAGGTATGATCTTTGGAGACACGTTAAAGAATGTAGAACTCGGTGTAGCGCACACAGAACTAAAGAGCTACGTACATAGAAGAAGGGTGTATGCCCGTAGTAAACACCTGATATCAAGCAGTGGCTACTGGAATATATGCAATGCACACAGAAGGAAGAACGCTACTTGTAGAACTCTGATGAACTCATGAACTACGCACGCAGTGCTGGTGGTATGCACATAGTATGGGCTGACATTAGTAATTTTAGCATTTTGCAATTCTCTCACAACAGTTACTTTGGGATGTGCAACGACTAGTTTTGTGAGAGTCTACATATATAGACATCCCCAGTCATGAGGTAACTTAAGAACAACTTTTGAGAGTGCCCAAGCTTTTCCATTTTGATTCTTGACTATCTCTCTCATTGTGTTCTTGAGTTCTTACTTCCCAACAGAGTTGTTGATTTGCTATCTGCTTACTAAGTTGGTTTAGGAATATTATTTTCCATTTGAGAATACTTTTACAATGAACCTTTGGTTGTAAAGCTTGATGACATAATAGGTTTGTTTTGTTTGGTTCCTTGAAAAACAAAGAAGTTTGGTTTTCTTGTTTTTGGCGGTAAAAACAAGGTGTAGAAGGTTTTCTTGTGAGACTGAAAAACAAGAGTTTGTAAACAGTTTGCCTCCACTCAGAAGTGAGGACGTTTATTGGATTCAACCTCTCTAGTGAGCTAGAGGAGTGGACATAGGTCAAGGAAGACTGAACCAATATAAATATTTGGCTTTGATCTTTTATCTCTCACTCTCTTTTTATTTCAGTTTTGTGTAGTTGTGTTTTGGATTTATATATTATTTTGATTAGCAAAACCTCAAAAATATTTCAAAAATGTTTTAAGTTTAACAAGAAATCCAATTCAACCCCCTTTTAGATTGCCATATTAGGATTATAGAGATTTATTGAAAGTTTGACGGAGCAAAAATGTAACCTAGTGAAAGACTTGTGTTTGGGTGGTCTTCTTGAACTTAAGTTGCAACAACATAGGAACAAGAAGATTATTGAGTTGATGAGGCACTTCGATGTAGGAACATAAAAATTAAGTGTCCATGGTCGAAACTAGTTATTTTTGAAGATGATATTGGAAGAATTTTAGGTTTGTCAGGGGCTGGAAATGACATTAGTAAGCTCAACATTAATTTATGGGAGTGTGGCAAAAGTGTAAGCTGAAGAAGGAAAGCTGAAAGGAGTTAATTGTGAAGATGTGAGCTATCAAGGCTATCGAGAACAACGAGGAGTGGCAAGCCAATTTTATATTGCTTGCCATACATTTTGTCATTCGGCCCACCTCGTCCTTGTATTGTGGCTCGACTAGTTTAGACTTCTGCAATGATGTGTTTGGACTACAATACATGAGCTGGCGTAAATATGTATTAAATGGACTTGCGGCAAGTGCATTTGACTTCCACAATCAACTTCAAAATTTTGAAGTCAGTAAGAATTGTCTCTTTGACTAAAAGGGCGCACCCTTGTTCTTGAGGTACTAAATTAATTTTTTTCAGTATGTTGTTATTTATGAATTCTTGATTAACACTTATTTAAGCCAAAGAAATTGATGTGTGTTTTATCTTATTTTTTGGCAAATGTTTTATTTGGAGCATGTAAAATAAAAAGCAATCAGTTTATTTTATATGAGTTTAATGGGGTAAATACTTAAGTAATACTATTAATGCACTTCTCCAAAATTGTTTGTAGATTTGCATTCCTATGCTTGATAAGTAGATAAGCAAACATGCCATTTGTATTTGTTCGTGGTAGATTTGAGTCTTTGCAATGGCTATGTGTTGGATAGTTGCAAATTGGCGGATCAGAGTGGGCAGATTGGAGATTGCAAGAAAATGGTATGTTATAGTTAAGAAAATTTAGATAGACATACAAGCTTGAGTCAACTGCAATGCGACTAATTTTTTTTACTTTGATCATTTCAGCTGGGTTTTTTTAGATGAATGGCTTGCCCATAAGGAATTTCAATCATGCTTCCTTTTTGATAAATCGGAGTTTTCGGGTTTTCTAATAGAATTTGTTAATAGAGGAAGGGAAAGAAATATGTCACTTGTCAGAAGAGATTAACACACTGAGGAAACAACTACTTCGATAGAGAAGATCAAAACCAACTGATTTTTTATAAATCAGCTTAATAGCAGCCTTGGTATTTTGACCGTGGCCATAATTAAATGTGAAGCTATAAACAAGATTTGTTTTTGTGTACATGTCCTACCACCCACGGGTTACAACTTGGTTGAAACTATGGAGGCAATAATGCCATGTATATAACTTTCAAACATCTGTATATATCCTACAAGAAATTTTGCATGCAAGCATCTCTATAGACATAACGTTTGGGAAAATTTAATGATCATTTGAATGATGTCATTGTCTACAACCTCCAATAGCCATTTAGATATTAACTTATGTAGAAAATAGATTTTTACATAGCACATGTTTAAAAAACAACATAGAAGTAATTAAGTTAGAGAGAACACAACCTAAAGTCAAATGCGGTAGACACCAAACTTAGACGGCACAATCATTGTAAGCATTCAAAATACACAATCAAAGCAAATGAGAGCAAGGAACTAGTCATCTTGTGAGACACTCGAGAAGCTGAAATTAAGTAATCAGTCGCAAAATTAAATAACTAAAGTCATTATTACGTAACCAAATTCAAATTAAGTAACTGTGCGCACAATTAAGTAACAAGTGATAAATAATTAATTAATCTCCTAGAAGCTTAAATTAAGTAACGACATCTAAAATTAAGTAACAAAAACTTATATTAAGTAACAAAACTGAAATTAAGTAATAGTGCGTCAAATTAAGTAACCTTGTGGGATATTAAATTAAGTAACAATATCCAACATTAAATAATCAAGAGATATATTAAGTAAGTAAAAATGAAATTAAGTAACCGTGCGCAAAATTAAATAACCAAGAGTAAAAAATTAAGTAGTCTGCTATAAGGTAAAATTAAGTAACAACATCTCAAAATTAAGCAACAAAGACTTATATTAAGTAATCAAAATTCAAATTCAGTAATCATGTGCAAAATTAAGTAACTGAGAGTAAAAGAATTAAATAACCTTTTAAGAGTTTAAAGTAACAAAATCTAATATTAAGTAACCAAGACTTATATTAAGTAACTAAAAATGAGATTAAGTAATTGTGCGTTAAATTAAGTAACCGAGAGTAAATAATTAAGTAACATGCTAAAAGCTAAAATTAAGTAATGACATCCACAATTAAATAACAAAGACTTATATTAAGTAACTAAAATTCAACTTAAGTAATCGTCTGCAAAATTAAGTAAACGAGAGTAACAAATTAAGGACCTACTCTAAGCTAAAATTAAGTAATGACATTCGATATTAAGTAACAAAGACTTATATTAAATAACTAGAATTCAAATTAAGTAACCGTATGTAAAATTAAGTAACACGCGATCAATAATTAAGTAACCCTGTAGAAACTAAACTTAAGTAACAAAGACTTATATTAAATAACCAAAATTTGAAATTAAGTAATCATTTGCAAAATTAAGTAACTAGGAGTAAAAAATTAAGTAACTGACTAAAAGATAAAATTAAATAATGGCATCCCCAATTAAGTAACAAAGACTTATATTAAGTAACTGAAATTCAAATTAAGTAATCGTGCGCAAAATTAAGTAACAGAGAGTAAAAAATTAAGTAACAATTTTAATGAGCACAACTTTTAATTTTTGTCAGTTACGAACAAATCTAAAAATAAACTCTAATATATTCTAAAACTATTTTTCAAGGTGTTAACTCCAAAAACAAAATATGGAAAAAAAATTCATCTACATGTCATTAACAATAATTACCTAAAAAAGCATAGCACATTTCAACAAATAAAACTTAAACACATACCTTTATCACTCTTTTTGGTCAAAAACTTGAAACTTCCTCATATCAATATCAATGATCTCTCTTCATTTCTTTTTTAACATAAAGGGAAAAAAATAAAATTAATATGTAGTTTACTAAATTTTTCCTTTATTCTACAAAGAAGAATAGTAGAAAAGAGAAATAGTTGGATTTGATTAAAGGGACATCCTCATATTTGCAAAAATATTGATTGTTAAAATTTATTGTCATTCATTTAATTTACCAAACCAAATTAATGAGTAAACCACAAAATTAAATGAGGTAGATAATGGTGACAAAATTAAGTAACGGAGCCCAAAATTAAGTAACAGGGTTAAAATAATTAACTTTTTATAAGCTACAATTAAGTAACCTATTAAAACATTAAGTAATTGGACTTGATATTAAGTAATATGAACAATTTAAGTCACAGGAACCAAAACTAAATCACAGAGGCTGATGTTAAGTAATCATAGAAAATTAAGTAAAGGGCCAACAATTAAGTAACATGAACCAAAATTAAGTAATGTGCCATCAAAATTAAGGAATTGTGCCCAAAATTAAGTAACAAGACTTCTATAATTAAGTAACAAGCACAATCTGAAATTAAGTAACTACTTGTAAAATTAAGTCACAAATCACTAATTAAGTAACCTTTTAGAATATCAAATTAAGTAACAAGTCAGACAATTAAATAACGTTGGTTGATATTAAGTAACCACAAACCAATTAAGTAACGGGCCAAAAATTAAGCAAATGGGACCACAATTAAGCAACGGGCCATCAAAATTAAGTAAACGTCCCCCAAATTAAGTAAATAGACTTCAATAATTAAGTAATCGACTCGAGATGAAATTAAGTAACAATTAGTAAAATTAAGTAGCTCACCCTTATATTAAGTAACGAGATAATTATTAAGTAACCGTACCCAAAATTAAGTAATGCGACATCAATAATTAAGTAACATTCTAAAAGCTGAAATTAAGTAACCAATTTCATAATTAAGTAATGATTGTTGATATTAAGTAAGCATAAAAGCATTAAGTAACGAGCCTCAACATTAAGTAATCGAGCATCCAAATTAAGTAATCGTGCCCACAATTAAGTAACAGGACTTCAATAATTAAGTAATAGGGCCCAAGTTGAAATTAAGTAGCTAGTCTTATAATTAAGCAACAATGACTGATATTAAGTAATAAAAAAGTATTGAGCAATGAGACCCAAAATTAAGTAATGGTCTGTCTAAATTAAGTAATTGAATCTAGAATTAAGTTATTGAGATTCAATAATTAAGTAATCAGGTCTAAGTTAAAATTAAGTAATCGTACCTAAAATTAAGTAACGAAAACTGATATTAAGTCATTAAAAAAATTAAATAACGGGATATATAATTAAGTAACACATTGCCACTTTAAGTAACGTGAAAAAAATGAGCACAATTTTTTTTTCAATTAAGAAATTATTAAAAAATTCTTTTTTTAATTAATGAAATTACTTAATATATGAACTAATCACATAATTTTCGTATTAGTTACTTAATTTATAATCTAAAATTTATTATGTACTACAATCTTATGTTCTAAATATTAAAATATTCAATAACTAAAATTATTTATCTTTTATCTAATAACCACAATAAAGAGTCTTTAATAAGAACTCATCTTAAGAATCATAATTGTAGTAATAACTTAATCTTTATGTTGAGTAAAAAGGGTCCACGCATTTTTATTCTTTATAGTTCGAGG
This sequence comes from Flueggea neowawraea, assembly GCA_948243855.1. NCBI lineage: Eukaryota > Viridiplantae > Streptophyta > Magnoliopsida > Malpighiales > Phyllanthaceae > Flueggea > Flueggea neowawraea. The sequence goes on from CAODLS012183011.1 coordinate 6,202, forward strand.
GGTCCACACCAATATCATGATGATAACAAAAAGCTCACCTCAAGCCTAAAGTATGGATAAAGTTAGAAATTTATTACAAAATTATCAAATTTAAGGTGTGTGCCACGTCATCGATCTTATTGCAACCTCGGAAAACAAACCTCAACCCTCCGATTATTATCCACTAAAGAACTCCTAGCCGTCCAAATTCATGAACAAATATAAAAAAATAATGTTAAAGAAAAGAACTTGTTGCATGTCTTTTGGCAAAATAGATCATCAACAAAACAGTTGCTTTTGCTTGGTGGAATTGAAAGAAAGAAAGAAAGAAAGACGCAGTTTGAGTTGAGTTGGTAGAGAACAGTGTTTGTTCTTTGTGGGGACTTTGAAGTTGGGTTGTTTTCACTTTCTCTCTCTACAGTTTCTTGTGTGGGAAATTAATGGCAGCTGAAGAGGTTAATATGCTTCCATCACTCCCCCCTTACTCTGAGGTACAATCTTTCAGAAAAATCACTACTGTTTCTTCTCTCACAAAATAATAGAAAAATGGTCTTGAGGTCTTGCCTTTTTTGTCATCGTTTTTTGCTTTCATTAATTTTATTTTTCATTTTTAAGCTTCTTTTGTAAATGATATTGTTCATTACTTGTATTTGTATGACCTTATTGTTGTTAATTTTTAATGGGTAATTTGTGTAAGGAAGATACTCTTTTGTGGGTTGATTCAATTTCTGTATGGGCAAGAGAATTTTAGCATTAGTTTTTAGTACTGTGCATGCATTTGGGTGATAGCTTCCGAATTATTATAAAAAATTGATTTGGGAATCTTAAAAAAATCCTAGACAATTTGTGGATTTTTGGTCATTTACAGTTTTGTAAGTGAAGCAAAAAAGAGTTCTGTGTAGTTGATTGGAAATACTTCCATTTAAGATTTTTGCGACAATTTAAATCCATAAGATTTGGAATATCTGAATTCTCATGTCATGTGTTTTTGTTTAATTATTGAGTTTCAAGATTCAAATTTGTTGCATTTTGCTTTCACACAGGATAAGAATATTTTTCTAATTGTTTGAGCTGTGCTGTTATTTGTAGATGATTTTGACAGCAATTGCAACATTGAATGAAAAAAATGGATCGAGCAAGACGTCAATATCAAAATACATTGAATCGAAATATGGGGACTTGCCAGCAGGTCACACAACAGTTCTGTCACAACACTTGAACAGAATGACGGATAGTCGGGAGCTAGTCTTTAGGAAAAACAACTACACGAAAGCAGACCCGAATGCGCCTCCAAGGCGCGGTCGTGGCAGACCTCCAAAGCCTTAGGTTCCATTGCCTCCAGGCACCGTCTTGCCCTCTACCAAGCCTAGGGGCCGTCCCCCAAAGGATCCGAATGCGCCCCCTAAACCACCGAAGCCAAAGGATACCACAACTGGAACTGGAAAACCAAGAGGAAGGCCTCGCAAGATGGTTCATCCCGCTGGGGGAATGAATGGGACAAATAGAACCGCTTCGGTGCCAATGCCTGCAGGTACCGGAAGGCCAAGAGGTCGGCCTCCAAAAGTGAAGGCAGCACCAGCAACCGAAGTGAGTGTTCAAAATTAGGCCATACCCTTTCCAGTAATTGCCAGTAGCAGCTAAACTTTGTTCTTCTTAATATGTTTGTAGAATTGTGTGTTGGCATGTGTTGTTGTCTTGTCACGTGTGTGTGGTTAGATGTAACCGTTGTAGAATTGGATAATAATTGTAGAAGATGTCGGATGTTGACTTGTTCTTGTCTTTGTAGGGAATGATTGCTAATGGTTGTTATTCCTGGTTACATATTACTCCACATTCTGTTGTAGTAATGATTCTTCCTTTTTCTCTTGAAATTCGGGTACCAATTGCAATTGCTTGCTACCAATGAGTTGTTGGAAGTCACTATACTCGAGTCAAGTTAAAAACATCTCCAATATATTGTCAAAATACTAAATTTGATATAATTTTGATACCAAATAATTTTAATATATCACTAAATCACAAAATAAATTTGATGTAATGAACAGTATTAAACTAAAGATGGTGTAATATTATTTATTGCACCATCTTAACATTATTTTTTTTTTTTATTAATAACACAACACTATTTTTGATATTTTTTTGTTAAATTTGGTAGTTATTTTTACTGAATAATTATTATAAATTGGTTATAATAAAATTTTTTCTTGTTTATTTTAGTATTATTATTATTTTTTTACTTTAAATTTAAAATTAATATTACTAAATGAAAATTTATTTATAATATATTTTAAATAAAATTTATGATGTGTATTTAATAATAAAAAATTAAATACATAAGATAAAAATTAATTATAGAAATTCTCAAACACCCATATCCAAACATTTAAATTTCATAAAAATAAAAAATTACATTGATACTAATTAAAAAATATCAACATAAAGTACGAATAATATAACATAAAAGAGAAAATATACCGACATAAAGATTAAATAATACAACACAAAGGTTTAACAATAACTAAAAAAAGCATTTATCTACAATGTAATAGTTATTTAAATTTATTATTATGTGTTTTCTCATATTAAATGTAACACTTTGGTAGTAATTTGTATTAATTATAATTGTATTATATTTTAATTATGATGTTTCATGAAATTTAAAATTATTTATGATGTCTAATTAATTAAATTTATAAAATTAATTAATTTCTAAAAATGTTAGTTTTAAATTCTACAATATTTTAAAGTTCTAAAATTATTATATACACGGTAATCAATAATTAAAAAAATTATTTAATTACTTATTTGAAATATTGAAATAAAAAAGAGAATCAGAGAATATTTTATAGAATATTTTTTTAATGTAAAATTTAATACTGAGTACGGGAGATGAAATAGTAATTGGTATTGAAACTACTATATTTTAATACAAAATTTAGTATTAAACATTGAATATGGCCTAATTTTTGACAGCGAAATAAAATGACATAGAAAAACATTAATTGCCCGCTCTGACGATAAACAATTCAATCTTGTCATTTTTATAATTTTGGATTACTCACTTGCCAGGGGATAGCTTGAAAATAACACAACTGGTTTTGACAGTCAAACTGTCTTTCTTTATGGTAAAAGAGGATTCGATAATAGAAACTCGAAATGTTGTTGACATTGTCTTTAATTTATTATTATAGAGAAAATTTTATACGCCGTCGCCTAATTTTTGGAAAAATTAGCAAGATTATTTATTTTTGGAAAAATTTAGGAAGATTATTTTAATCAAGTTTATCACCACAACGATTACTCCTTTTTGAATTTTTGTTCCACAAGGTCATTATGGCCATTTTTCCAGAGATCTTGGCCGGAAAGGTCCACGTGGTGTGCCACATGTCTAATTGGTAGACTCGATAACCCAAACCAAACCAATTACTTTAACTGATCCAACCCAAACCGACGCTACATTTCTCTCTCTTCTTTACTGCTCTCTCTCTCTATCGATCTCTTTGTCTCCTCTCATCCCTCTTTGTCCTTCGTCGTATCTCACCTTTGCGGCGACAATAAAGAGCGATGATTCGATGACCACCACACCACTGTGAACATCGCGACAACTTCGCCTCAACTCCAGTCGATGCCAGACAACATTGTTTACGAACACAGAGACGGATCAGAGCTTCTCCTCCTCCTCTAAACGCCTTTGAGAAAACCAAATCCAAAACCAAAATTAAAAGCACAATTACAATTAACTGACTAGGTTAACAACTAAAAGGTGAGAGACAGTAACTACCTAGAGGATGCAATCGCAGGGCCAGAGAGGGTTGAGGTCGGGAGGGGAATCGACGTCCATGAAATCCATAAAGAAACGTGACAGTAACCAATTGAAAAGACAGTGACGTAGCAAAGAAAAACGACTCCCTAGGGTGGAGTAGAAATGCACATTTGGATTGAAAATTATGAATTGTGGAGGTTAATTAGGGGAAGCATTTTGGCGAAGAAGTGGTGTGGCGGTTTGTGAAGAAGTCTGGAAGAATCTCGAGGATAAAGAAGAGAAGAATCTCGATGACCACGGATCGGAGCTCCTCCTCTTTCTTTGCACTTCTGTAATCATGCGGGGGAGAACTGAAGTCGAAGGAGGAGGTAGGATTGGTGTAGTAGACGACCGAGATAGTGGCGAAAAGAGAGATGTAATGCGATTCTGTTACTCTGCCTCTGCTGTGGAGGAACTTTTTGAAAAGTATATTAGCTCCTTTGTTCATCGTTAACGTCTTTTAGATCTGGATCAATCTCAACGCGATTCCGAAAAGGAAGGAGGAAAGAGAGAATGAGACGATGGGTAGACGGGTTTGGGGTTGGGTGGATTAAAATTGTCCTATTGGTTTGGGTCGATTTACTAATTGCACGAATCATACAGTGTTGGCCACGTGGCATATTTGAAGGACATGGCATGCCACATGGATTTTTCAGCCCGGATCTCTGAAAAAACAATCATACTGACCTTCTGGAACAAAAATCCATAATGGAATGACTATCCGGTGACAAATCCGACTAAAGTGATCTTGTTAAATTTTTCTAAAAGTTGAGTGACTGTTTATAAAATTTTCTCGTTTTATGATTTAATTTACTAATACACAATTTGAATCGCTTGTCAACCAATAACAAGATAACTTTTAGAATTTAGCTAGCTTACAATCAATAAAACTGAGAAACCTGAGTTTATCTCACACTGTCGGATATGCGGAAGACTGAAATCTTTCGTTAAACTTAAATGAGATGAAGGGTTAGGCGAAATCGTACTGCCAAACTATTGGCATCTGGAAGAACTTGTAGTGCATCAAAATCCATGTTGATCCAAATTCTGATTTGACAATACTCTCATATGTACTAATTTGCTCTCCCCTCTCCTCTTTCCCCCAATACTCGAGGCAGCCAACCATTCACCAGTGGACTGTGATTTGGTGTATTGGCTCAGCGTCCAGGTGAGTGCGATGTCGACTTCAGACACATAGGTTGTGTATTCTGAAAATTATATGTTTTTGATATGTCTGGTATAAATTTGAAATTTGTTTAATAACGATCTGACTATTAATAATTGATTTGTGTGATTAATAACAACACCTAGTATTTGATTATGATATGTAATAATAATTACATATACTCTCTGGAAATGAACTTTGTTGCATGACTGTCTGCTAAATATACATTGGATAATATTTATTATATTATATGCTATCATTATTATCACTATTTATGTTGGCATAAATATCGTAATAATATGATATATGTCTGTTAAATAATTTGCACAACGTCTAATAATTA
>CAODLS012183701.1:0-10089 GCA_948243855.1 Flueggea neowawraea
TTGTATTGGCACTTCAACATTCCAGTGGCTTCTGTTTGCATTCAGCTCCACGTCTATGTGCATCATGTATATCTCGACGTATGTTGCATTTCCATAAAGTACGTTATACATTGATAACGTACGTTGTGACACTTCAAGTGGCTTGTTTTGCAGTTTTGAGCTTTCCAACGTATTCCACTGTAAGTCAAATATTTTGCACATCATTCAAACATAAAAAGAACTTAATGTTGATCATCCTTGATCCAACATGTGGAAAATACAGAATATGCATGAAATGCAAGTACAGACTCAAACGCCATCAGCATCAGAAATCCTATTTCAATCGAAAGTTTAATGCTCATCAAAATTCAGACATCGATGTAATTTTATAATTCAGTTTCCAAGCTGTTCAGAATCTATCAATCAATACCTAAGATATTTCTATTATCAAATCAAACCAGAAAATATTCAGAAATTGCATTTAGGCTCCAAACTTGTAAAATATCAAGTTTAGTCCCTATGTAAAAGTTATCCAAAAGTTCATTTCTCAATTCAACCAATAGAAATCGAATCCAAACACCCACATTGATCATAATCAACCTTAGGAACTCAAATCTATAATTGGTTTATCAAAAACAACTCAAAATCATCAAAACTTAGCTCAAACTCTAACCAAAACCTAACCCATTCAGAAACTCATCAAATCTCTTGATTTCAAGCTTGATTCATGTTAATCTAACCTCAAATAATTATAATCTAACAACCTACAACATCCATTTCAACTGAAATATCCAAAATCCAAAACCCATTTCATGTTCGGCATAAAACGAATTTCAGGAATTTAGTGCATGACATGAGTGAAAAGCAGTGATTGGAATTGAAATCTTATCTCCAGAGATGTTTAAAAATGTTGGGGAAGCATTGAGAGGAAAAGAGAATTGATTCAGAGTTGAGAGAGAGTGAAAAATGAAACTTACGGATGAAATGGGTCGGTTTTGAGGGTTTAAAACGACCACAAATCGAAACACACCGTTTCAGTGTTTTTCAAAGGCAACGTACGTTATTTTTCATGCAACATACGTCTTGATCAGATACAACGTACGTTAAAGGGCTCAAAATCGCATCTAGAAACATCTGTTTTGAAAACATAACAGGACCACGTACGTTACAAACAAGCAACGTACGTTGATCATCTTTCCTTCCCAGATAACGTACGTTATCTTATCACAATGTACGTTGTGAAAGAATTCCAGATGACACACATCCCACAAGTTGCAACGTAGGTTGTCATGCTTCAGACAACATTCTTTGACTTCTTTTGCTTTCGAACATGTGTCGGATCATTCTCGATACTCGTCAACACCCAACCTTTCAAAAATAACATCTTTGAAACTCTTCAAACACCCAAACATCATCTCACACGTTTTAGTCACGGTCAAAGGCATTCAAAACACGGTCAAAAGGGGTGTCCGTGTCCACGTTTGTGTGATCCAGAAATGCAACGTTTCTCGCTCGAAAACACTTCATTCGATCAAACACACGTCAAACGAGATCAAATGGTCGAAAACCAACTTAAATCCACCAACATTCACTACCCAAATCACCAAATCAATGGTTCAAACATCGAATCAAAATCAAAAACCAACTCAAACACGCTTGATCACTAATGAAATGGGCGAGACGTTACATGGCAAGAAACTAATAATCGAAATAAAAAGAAAAAAAGAACAATTGAGTCAAGGAATGGTAAAAATTAAATCGAAGGGTTAAGTGAAAACTAATATGTAACATATCTTATATCTACTGTCCTTTCTCACACAACACAGTGCAGTTACAATTATTCAAAAGCCTGTTTGGGTTTCAAAATAGTTCAATGAAATTGTGCTTCTTGTCCTTCTCTCTTCCTTACTCCATGTCTCTTTTTATTTATTGTGATCTTTTTAGCATTTTTTGTTGTGTTTGATATGTTATTGGATGGGTGGGTTTGATAAGCAAAAGAACGATCAAGATTTGTCAAAGAGAAGTAAGTGTGCGTATGGGTGTGTAGGTGTGAGAGAGAGAAAGAGAGATGTTTTGTGTTGATTCAGTCGAAAGGGCGAAAGTTATTTTAACTTTTCCCTTCAACAGTTTGTGAAATGTTGTCATTTCACTTGAAATGATGTCGTTTCATTCCTTTTGCCATTTTAAACAAATCGACAAGTGGTCCATTTTTGTTGATGTATCATGTTCTATGCTATCATTGATTGCCATGTAGATAGTCGTGTTAGCGAATACATCAACACAATAAGTGAAAAATTAAATAGACTATAATGGATGACATAATTATTTCTCAATACAATGTTTGTGTGTTAATTTGTCAAGTTTTAAAACTCGTGACAAATTTATTAATTGACATAAATTTTTTAAAATTAAATCAACCATTATGAAATATCCATATCATTATGTTAGTTCGTAATTCATTATCTATCGTTTTTACCTAATGATGCAACAAACAAGCAATATTATTCCGGAATATTCTTATGAAAATGTTAACGTTAGATAGCAACAAGCTCTTCTATTCAAATCATTCCTTAGATGTAAACTAACTAAAACAAACTCTAAAATTAAATTCGAACCACTAAATATCCTTAAACATGTTCTTTAGATTGACAATCTTATTGTAAGTGAGAAAGATGATCAAGCATATGAGCTTTGATTATTTAAATTATTGTATAATGAAAAATTGACTTTTATCACCAACCACTATTTTCTATCAAACAATTAGAGATAAGCTCAATTTACACCTAAAAAATATTTCACTAGATAATTGTATAGTCAACTTAGTCGGCCATATTTAGATAATTTCATGAAAAATATAAACAATTTCAATTTGAATAAAATAGTCAATTTTATAAAAGGCAAAACAAATAATATCACCCATCATTGACTACATTGTTGAAGTAATTGCTCGCTTTCAGATCCCTTGAATCAAAAGAAATTTAGCCATACATAATAAAAAAAATTGTTGTTCATTGAGAGAATTGGGATATTGTCCTTCTATAGTGACTGCGCAACAATGTTTTCTTTTATGGTTGATAACATATCAAACCAAAAGCTTTTTCCCTTGAAAATTTTATGAGCACATTTGTGTTTGGAGCTTGTCATATATAATTTTGCATCTGGATGTATTAAACATAAGAAATAACATTGTCTGGTTTATGAATTTGTCACTAATCTTGCATTTTCTTCAACTCTTAAATCTCTAGAATAATTCTGGCGTCATGGTCGATCTTGTGTCTTATAGTGTTGGTCTCTTGAAACTCTTAATGCCTTTTTTCTTTTCAAAATTTATTTGGTTCAATATATAAATTAGTAAAGTAATGCAATGGTTAGGATAAGGATAAGAGTATTCGCTCGTAACTCTTAAGTATGTCCTCATAGGTAACAAAAATCATACCTTTACCTGTAGGTAATGAGTATTACCCACAAGTTATCTATTTATCTTTCATGCAAATCTATATAATAAATTTATTTAAACAATGATAATATGCAACTACCTTATGATAATTCCTAAAAATGCAACAAAATATGTATACACACATATGTCCCTTGTACATTATTACTATAAATATGTATTTTATTGTACAATTTGAGGCAATTTCAACACAGGTGTGGAATAAAAATTTTAATTGTGTCCTAAATAATCGAAACAAAAATTTGGATGACAACAAATATGCACACGTCTTCTGTATTTATAACTATATACATTTCCCATTTTGTTTATGTTGAATCCTTTCAAAATTTTGAAACTTTAGTAGCACTATATATATATATATATATTAAAACACAATTACTTATTTAATCTTTTACATTACTCTCTAGCATCAAGTATTGGTGCAAAATAACTATAAATCCATATTTAAAAAAGTTACCTTAATATTATAGATGATTTTGGACGATTGGTTATCACAAAAAGAAAGTTGATGGTCAGAATATCTTAGTTGTCAACAAAAGTAACTAGATGATGTATAGCTCCCAGAATTTCAAAAGTTATCATCAAACGAAAATCTCAACAAATTGAAATACATATACATAAAAAAAAAAACAACCATGAAAAGTGAAATTTTCAAGCTCCACAAAAACTATAGATTTAATGAAAAATATCCACAAAACAAAGGAGCATAAGATCTAGACTGGTAAAGACTAAATCAATATGTATTGAATACTAAAAATCAGGTAAGCAAAAGGTCAGTCATTTTTGCCAATGAAGATGTGCCAGCTACCCAAGTTTCATTAACTTGAGAAAGATTTACTATAGAGTCCTTAAAGAGATAGTCACTTCAGGTATGTGTTATGCAGGGGATTCTTATATGTTGTTTTGCTAAAGCAATTTCATCATAACATTTGTTAAAAGATATAAATATCAGTTAATTATTTTATTCTTTGATAGTTCAGAAGCATGAAACACTCGTATAACTCATTGATTCAAAGTGATGCATGCACTACAATTAACATATATAACCAATTGGCTTTAATTTTTTTTTTATTATATGTTTCTTTAAAGGCAGGAAATATTCTCATTGGTGCACATGGTACAATTAAGTTGGGAGATTTTGGCGTTTCTGCTTGTCTTTATGATTCTGGTGACAGGCAACGCATAAGGAATACATTCGTTGGAACGCCTTGTTGGTATATTTTTATTCTAATATATATGAGCAAATATGAACTATGGTTATTAGTCTGCTATGGTAACATGCCTTTTTCATTTATAGGATGGCTCCCGAGGTCATGGAACAATTACATGGATATGACTTCAAGTTAGTGAAATTCTTTTGTATTCAAAGTGTGATGTTAACTAATAAGGCTATGAATCGATAAAAAAAAGCTAATAAGGCTATGAAATGATAATACACATACTGATTTTATTTAGGGCTGACATTTGGTCATTTGGAATAACGGCATTAGAGCTTGCTCATGGTCATGCACCATTTTCAAAATATCCTCCAATGAAGGTGCATTGATTAGCGATCCATCATACTATTATATACTAATTTTTTTTCTAAAACAACACAACTATGTTTCTTATAATTTTTTTTTTTTCTTAAAAGGTACTACTCATGACTTTGCAAAATGCACCTCCTGGCTTAGATTATGAAAGAGATAAGAAATTTTCCAAGGTACCGTCTCCTCTTTTAAGGTTATAGAGTAGCATTTGAAATTATGAATAGCATTTAAAGTTATCAATATCAGATTCTTTATTTATTTTTTATTAACATATAGTCTCTCAACTTTATATTTTTATTCATATTTAATCATTGAATTGCGTATAACAATCAAACTTTTTTTTCATTCTTAATTATTTTAAACATTGATTGTGATTCAAAATAATAATTGGAAATATCAATAACAATTTACATGTTTATTAAATTTACATGTCTGTTGATTTTTTTTTTTCACTTTGTTTTAATTGCCAGTCTTTCAAGCAAATGATTGCTAGTTGTTTGGTTAAAGACCCATCAAAGCGACCTTCAGCTAAGAAATTATTGAAGCACCCATTTTTCAAACAAGCAAGGTCAAACGACTACATAGTCCGAACACTTCTCAATGGTTTACCTCCTCTTGGTGATCGTATGAAGGCATTAAAAGTAATTAAGTTTTCAGCGAATGACAATCCACTTTTATGTTCCATTTTGAAATTATTATTTTATGACTATTCAACTCATTCTTATTCAAAATATATAGATGAAGGAAGAAGATTTGCTTGCACAATAGAAGATGCCGGATTTCCAGAAAGAAGAACTATCACAGGTGTGTGTTATATTTTAATGAAGAAATATAAATTCAAACTCTCATAAATAATAATTATAATGTTTAATCCAATTTTATTTTTGATTAATTTAACTTTAATTCTTCCTCTAATTCTTTATTTCACATCTGTAATAAGTTTTTCCAATATGTACGTTGAAGGGAAAAGATTAATCTTAGCATTTATATCCAATAAAAGTATTATAGGAAAAGAAAAGTTCTGATTTAAGTTCAGATTATTATTTTATTTTGCGTCCAATACTTTAGTACAAAATACAAATTAAATTAGGGGATTCAGATAATGAAATTATTAAGATAATGTTTTATTATTTTGTATGTAGTTACCATGTTTATATTAATATTTTAGTAAATAATTTTAAAATGTTTTTTTCTTCGAAATCTAATTTATTTTTTACCTTGTTTATTTTAGAATGAATATAAAAGAGGAATTAGTGGTTGGGACTTCAATCTTGAAGATCTTAAAGCACAAGCTTCCCTGGTATGACTATGGTCTATATGTTGTCTCTACTAAACTTTCCATTGCGTATGAGAGTCTAGTGGTGATGTTTTTCACTTATGGTTTTAGATACAAGACGTTGAGGATATTACAAGAGACAATAATTTAGGAGAAAACTCAAATTCATTATCTACACTGGATGAGAAGTTTGATCGTCATATGTTAGCGCAGAAACAAGTTATTGAAATGGTATATCTATATATTAATTCTAGAGTCGTATGACAATATGTGTAGGTATATATTTCTGGCTTATTACGTAGAGTATCTTTAAACTATAATAACTTAGATCATTAGTTTTTTTTTATTAATGTCTTAATGCAACCGATATTTCATATTTATACTGCTATTTTGAATATTTTGAGTCGATTGTTCCATTAAGGGGTAAATAAAAGTTTTTAAATATAAAAATAAATAATGAAAATTTATTTTATTTTTAATTTAAATGTGATTAAAACTTTCTTAATAAATTTAAAATTCATTATTTTAACATAAATACTAGTGATCTATAACTTAATAATTAGAAACCGCTATGTAAGAAGTCTATATTTATCATACTTTTGTTGTAATTGTTCTTTTGTTATATTTTATTTTTATTTAATGATGAACTTCACAGGAAGATAATGAAGTTATACCAGACAAATGCATTGCTAATTCTTCAACGGAATCAGCTGAATGTAATACAAAGTAAGTACATGAAATACTTTCCCGCTTAGTTGTCGCCCATATATAACATCATAGCTAGGAAATAGAAAGATATGTTAAGCATTATTTTTTTTTTCCATATTTCACTTATTATAAAACTAGAAAATAAAGATAAATAAATCTTCTTAGTAAAAGTTCAAAAATTTCAAAACCTTACAAACGAATTTAAAATTGTTGGAGAATAATTAAAATCATCTAATGCGGATAAATAAATAGAAATCCAAGTATTTTTAAAATAAAAATTTTTGTAACCAAATAGTAATAATAATAAATAATTTAAGAAGTGTTTAAAATATAACAAATGCGGAATAAATATACAAAAGCCATGCACCCACAAAGTTTTCGGCGTGGAGTGACTAAAAGAAATAACAAAAGGACATAACTACCACTTCAGAATACCTCACTGGATGCTGGGTTGCCAAAGATCGCAGTCAACAAAACCGCCTAAAAGGTAGAATAACATAGACAAAATAAAATAAAGGGGGTAAAAACCAGTAAGAAATAACACTTCAGAATGCCTCATACGTACCTCACAAAGACAGTTTTGAAAACATTTTAGAAAATATCACATGCACATATATACTCAAATACTGATAGTATACATTCGTGTACATACAAATAATATATCAAAAATTCGTTTGGCAAACGTTCGCACCAATAGCAAACAATACACATTCATGCGAAATGACCAAATCCCAAATAACAGAAAAATCATGCTGCAAGCATACATACAAAGTCATATAACAAAGGTTTTGCAAAACCAAACAGAGTTGATGATCACTGATCATACACCCGTATTATATTAAAGCTGTTCTGACTAGATTAGATGAAACAGACTAGCAACCTCAAGAGTCCAAACAAAACCCTTAGGAGGGCTAACAGCTGACTGCCTTAGAGACTCGAAATAGTACTCAGTCCACCCTAAGAGTCTCAAGGTTGTCATAGACAGAACGGATCTAAGTACATCCGCGAGCATTACAGTCCACGCGTTGCAGCAGGATATACCCCTTTAGATTACAATATAATAAATACTACAGGAAAATAAGCAACAACATAGACTCACTGAATCTGGTATAATCCAGAACTTTCCAAAAGGGCTGACAAGGGACTGAACAGAATCACAATCGATCGTGGACTCTTGCCACTAATCAAAGTCAAATCAGATCATACGTGGACTTTGCCACTGATCAAAATCAAACCATACGTGGACTCCGTCACTAAGCAAAATCAGATCATATGTCGGGCTGGGACACATGGCTATCGACAACACTGATAGCTGGGTTATATCAAAACATTGATATACCAAATGCTACGTTCACCCTGTAGAATAGGTGCCTCAAGTCAGAATCTCATACCAAAAGCTTATGCAATATTGTAAAACCAAAAGGTATACAAATCAAGTATTTATTTCCAAAATACAAATATCCCCCTACGGAGCATTTGTTCAGAAAACATCCAGAACCCCAAATAAAACATTTTGTCAGAATATTTTAAATCCGAAAACAAAGTACTTTTTACGAAAGGTTAAAATAAATATTAAAACATAATATTTATTTAAAAATCATGCACACAAAATTTCAAACTAATTTTTAACCAATGTTTTCACGTAAACCAGATTTTAGGATTTACCGATCCTCAAATAATTCCGATTTACATGCAAATGTTCAAACACATAAAAAACAATATAGGTTTGGAAGACACAACTTATGTGTCTGAAGATGACATCCACTCACCTAGATATCTAAGCTGAATGGCTTGGTCACGCACCGCCGGTGGCTAACTACCCTCGCTGACTAGAACACAAAGCTGAAACAATTACAAAATCAGAATCAAAGACATGATAATGTTATTATGGCGGTACAAAAAAATGCATGCAATGCAAATGAAGACTTCGACGTCTGGATAAATCCCCAAAACTCATTTCTAGCCAAAATCTAATATAATAGATCCAAAGTTACACATCGATGTAAAATTACACTTCAGCCCCTTGTCAGCCCCTTTGGAAAGTTCTGTTTTATACCAAATTTGGTGAGTCTGTGTTGTTGCTCATTTTTTCGTAATATATTATTGTACTGTAATCCGACGGGGTATATCCTGCTGGAGGGCGTAGACTGCAATGCTCGCTGATGTACTTAGTTCCGTTCTGTCTATAACAGCCTTGAGATCTTTAGAGTGGACATAATACTATTTTGAGCCCCTAAGGCTGTCAGCTGTTAGCCTTTCTGAGTCGGGTTTTGTTTGGACTCTTGAGGTTGCTAGTCTGTTTGATATGATCTTATCAAAGCAGGTTTAATATAATACGGGTGTATGATTAGTGATCATCAGTTCTGTTTGGTTTTGCAAAACCTTTGTTATATGACTCTGTATGTATGCTTGCGGTATGATTTTTTTGTTCTTTAGAATTTAGTCATTTTGCATGACTGTGTGTTGTTTGCAATCGGTGCGAACATTTTCGAAACGAATTTCTGATCTATTGGTTGTATGTATGCGAGTGTATACTATTATTATTTGGGTATATACATGCATGTGGTATTTTCTAAAACATTTTCAAAACTTTCTTTGTGAGGCACTTATGAGGCATTCTGGAGTGTCATTCCTCACTGGGTTCTTACCCCCTTTCTTTTATTTTGTTTATGTTTATTCTACCTTTTAGGTGGTTTTGTTGTTTGCGAGCTTTGGAAACCCATCTTCCAGTGAGGTATTCTGAAGTGGTAGTTATGCCTTTTTGGTTCGGACCTTTTTGTTATTTTGTTAGTCGCTCCACGCCAAGAACTTGTGGGTGCACGATTTTGTATATATTTATTCCGCATTTGTTATGTTTTAAACACTTCTTAAATTATTTAGTATTATTACTATTCTGTTACAAAAATTTATGTTTTCAAGAATTTTGAATTTCTATTTATTTATTCGCATTAAATGGTTTTAATTATTCTCAAAGGATTTTAAATTCGTTCGTCATAGTTTTGAATGTGAATTCAGTTTCTGAGACTTGTACGAGATGGGCTAGGCTTCCACAAACGGTTCTCCTCGTACGCCAGTCATTGTCCAAAAACGGGTCATGACACCCTACACATACAATTGTTTTCAATATTTAAATAACATGTCTT
>CAODLS012183767.1:0-10006 GCA_948243855.1 Flueggea neowawraea
TATCTTCAAATATAACATTTACCCTGACTTTGTTATTTGGTATTTTGCTATCTGCAGAACAATGACGGTTCCCACAAGATCTCAGGTGATGCTCTCAAGGATCTCTACAAGTCTTTTGTGGCCGATTACCCCATTGTATCGATTGAAGACCCATTTGACCAAGATGACTGGACTCACTACGCTAAGCTAACTGCTGAAATTGGAGAGAAAGTACAAATTGTGGGAGATGATCTGTTGGTCACAAATCCCAAGGTTAGTTTTCTTACTAGTCTTCAGTTTTGGTAGAAATAAAACTGCTGTGCAACATTTTCTTTATTATCAAACAGTTGAAGAAATTGGCCTTTTGATATCTACTAATACTGCTCTTGTTCACAGAGGGTTGAGAAGGCCATTAAAGACAAGGCCTGCAATGCTCTCCTCCTCAAGGTATAATGGCAGCTGTTATTATCATCCTAGACATAGTAGTGAAAGATAATTCTGTCAGTTTTGTTGAAATAATGTGGCTATTTCTTCTGTCTGGAAACAGGTTAACCAAATCGGATCAGTAACAGAGAGCATTGAAGCTGTAAGGATGTCCAAGCATGCTGGATGGGGTGTGATGGCTAGCCACCGCAGTGGTGAAACCGAGGATACATTCATTGCTGATCTTTCAGTTGGTTTAGCCACGGTATTTGACTTCTCTAAAATGTGAAAGTATTGCCGCGTTTCACAATGGTCTAAATACATTTCTCTCGTGCCTTCATTTTCTTTTACAGGGACAGATCAAGACTGGGGCACCATGCAGGTCTGAGCGTCTCGCAAAATACAACCAGGTTAGTTTCTTTCGTACCTTCTCTTGGTTTTATTCAGACTTACCGGAAAATATGCAGCAAAATATATTAACAAAAATCTGACGTCTCTGTGTGAATGTGTAGCTCCTACGTATCGAGGAAGAGCTTGGTTCGGAAGCTGTGTACGCTGGAGCTAACTTCAGGAGACCCGTTGAGCCATATTAGAGTCCCGAAAGTGCTTGTGTTTTCGATGCGGGATCCAGGTAGCGGAACTTAAACGAGGCACAAAATAAGTTTTTATGTAGACCGAGTTAACATGTCCCCTTTAAAATAAATTTTTGACAGCAGGTTTTGGTTGTAACCATTGTGATGTTATTAAACTGGTTTTACTTTACTGTTTGGGATGGAATGTCTTTGAACAATAGCTTTGTATCGAGTTCAAAACCTTTTAAGCGGGAAGTTGCTTGATATCCAGCATTCATGGCTCTAGTGTGTAAAAAATTCGGGTGACTATGACGGTACGAATTTGTTTTCTTTTTTCCGTGAAAACGATTTATACTGAATAATTTAATTAGATGAATTACGTTTCAATTTCAAATATCAATACATTTGGATTTCAAGGATGAGAAATCACAAACATTTCCTCTGAAATGCATGCTGAACTACTTGTCTGGAGCTTATCTTTTTTCACAAAGAATGCTTTTTAAGGTTTTGGTATATATCTGAAAAAAATAATTACATTATATTAATTATAGTGATATTTTACCATATTAATCTCATTAGTTGAGGTACATATTTCCTTGTTGACTATAAATTTAAAGTACACAAACAATTTAATAGAAAGGCAAATGCAACACAAAATAATAAAAAATTTGTTGTTTTTATAAAATGTCACTTATTTTAATAAAAAAAATAATTTTTTTAAAAAAATGTTCTTTATGAAAAAGAAGTAGTTAACATCATAAATGCTAACAAATCGTCTAAATTTCAGATTACCAAATGTTGTTAAATGACGAGTAAAACCATGATCGCCTACAAAGTGCAGATTATATAGTTTCAAACGAAACTATACCTTTCTTTGTGTCGCATGCTGAGTAAAAATTAACCAATTGTCCATCATTTGTTAGGGCCTTAGGCTATCTTCAATTACAAACACCAAAATGCAATAAATTTACACTAAAATACAATAATTACAGTAAAAATTACTCTATTTTCAATACCAAATGAAATATTTCAAAGTATATTCTTCTCCATACCTTTTTTTTATTATTTAACAATTTACACTTATATTTAATTATTGCACTTATTCTTCCAATTAAAAATATATTTTGATATTTTTAATAACATATAAATATTAAACATACATATTTTTGTAATACAATAATTAAAATAAAATAAATTTGGATAAAAATATATTTTTTATTTATTAAAATTTATAACTTCATACATACATTAAAAGTTTTAACTACATATTAAAAGTACAATATAATTGAAAAAATAATCATACATTCAACTCAATGATCCTCTGAATTGGAAAATTGTTACAACAAATTATTTTGTCTTTTTGTATTAGTTTTTTATATTGTAATTGTAAGTTCAATTTTGTTATGGTCAAATATTTTTATTTATGTTAAATTATATTTATATGAATATGGTTATATTTTAAATTTGTAGAGCATGTGCCTTGTAAAATTTTTAAATTTTTTTTTCACATTTTCTTATATTTTACTATAATTTTACAAAAATTTAATTACTAATAAAATTTAATTACTAAATACGTTGATTGATTAAATATACAAATATATCATAAACTAAAATTAAAAAAATTGAAATGACAAAAAAAATTGGCGTAGCAAAAGAAATGGACTCTATTTCTCACCACGCACGTAAATGGCCTTACATATGTCATAGACGACATGTCGCCTATTATGTATTATTTTCTAAAACAGTAAAACGAAAGGCCGTAAAAAATTGGACGGTGGGAAGTTTTAGTTTCATATCAAATACACGCGAAGGAAATTTGTGCAGGCTGTGGGGTTCGAACTCACGCGTACTGTAAAGAACCAATCTACCACGGAAACCCTAACAAACCTCTAGATAGATCGCACAGAGTGGGGGAGAGAGAGGAAGGAATCGAAGAAGCAACATGGCGGAGCACTTGGCGTCGATATTCGGGACAGAGAAGGACAGAGTGAACTGTCCGTTCTACTTCAAGATCGGAGCATGCCGCCACGGCGACCGGTGCTCCCGTCTCCACACAAAACCAACCATAAGCCCAACCCTAGTCCTCTCCAACATGTACCAGAGACCTGACATGTTGACTCCCGCCGTCGACCCCCAATCCCAGTCCCAATCCCTTGACCCTCGCAAGATCCAAGACCACTTCGAGGATTTCTACGAGGACCTGTTTGAAGAACTCAACAAGTATGGCCACATCCAGAGCCTTAACATCTGCGATAATCTCGCCGATCACATGGTCGGAAACGTTTATGTGCAGTTTACGGAGGAGGAGCATGCCACTAATGCTCTTCGTAACCTCAGTGGCAGATTTTATGCAGGTTCTTATTTTCCTTATTTTGATTTTGTTCTTATTTTAATTGAAATTGATTGATGCATATTTGTTGGTATTGATTTTAGAGTATTGTTGGGAATTAGTGGTGTTAATAAGAGAATGTTTGTGATATTAGGGAGGCCCATTATTGTTGACTTCTCTCCTGTCACGGATTTTCGAGAAGCAACCTGCAGGCAGTATGAGGAGAATGTATGCAATCGAGGTGGATACTGTAATTTTATGCATCTGAAGAAGATAAGCAGGTAGGTTTTAGGCTTAACTGTTGGGCCTTTTGTTGAATTGAACTGATCTTGATGTTGGTCACTGAATTTGCTTTTGATCATTAGGGATTTGAGGAGGAAGCTGTTTGGTAGAAGTAGGCATAGGCGCAGCCGTAGTAGAAGCCATAGTCCTCATAGGCACCGTGGTTTTGATGATCGTTCACATGGAAGACATGGTGCTGGTAGAAGAGATGATGATAGGGATCATCGCCAAGAGAGGAGCAGGAGGCCAAGAAGCCGTAGTCCTGGACGCAGTGGAGGGCGGAGCAGAAGCCCTGATGGCAGGAGGAAAAGGAGTCCTGTCAGAGAGAGTAGCGCTGAAAGAAGAGCTAAGATTGAGCAATGGAACAGGGAGAGGGAAGAGACTGAATCGGGTCAAAGAAACAACAACACTAACCCTGATAATGAGAAGAACAGCAATGGCCTTGCTCAGAATGGAAGTCATTATGATGAGCATCCTCATCATGGATAGTAGCTTGGAGCATACAGCTACTAACCGTTGCAGAATCATCTGGTTTGTCCAGCTACTATTTGATCCTTTTTCTTTATTTACAAGTTTTAAGCTTTCTTTTAATAGACCATGCAGAATCTAGCTCACTGCCCATTTCCACTGTGCAGGTGGAGTACAGGTTCCATGTGTTGTGTTATGAAAGTATTTTTTAGATCTCACCCCGTTTCCTTTTACAAATTAGAACCGAGAGGAAATTGGGATTGGACAAAAACTTTTTAACTTCTTGTAATACAATGAAAATTTTATATTTTCTTTGCAATTTAAGGATGCAAATTTTTTTTTCTTTGTTTAACAAGTTCAAACCTATTGTTTTTTATGGATGGTTTGTGCAACATATTTAAATTTTTTTATAAGAAAAGTACTTGTTGAAGTCTTCCAAACTCCCCTTTGATTAATTGTGTTTTTGAAATTATTGGTTGGTTTTTTAAATTCTCCATTCTTAAAGATGACAGGGAGGATTATTTATCTGCTCAAGTTTAGCGTTTTACCTGTAGTCAATTGATTAGCACAGGCATGGGAAATAGGCCCTCGCTTTTTTGGTGTTGATGTCACTTTTGTGAAATTCATCTTACATGTTTACAAGTTATGCAGGCTCAGGCTTTCCTGCTTCCCAGGATCAGCCTCAATTTTTTTCTGGCAGCTTAGCTTACCTTGATGTTTGAATACAGGTTGGCTGTTGTTAATGTAAAGACCGTGTTGCAGGATTGCAGCGTTTCGTTAAGCACCTCAGTATATCTGAAATGATGATAGCAGCTGATATGATCTTCTTAATAGTGGGGGAATTGATTCAGGTGGACTTTCCTGGATGTGAGAAACTTGCTGTACTTTTGTGAGTCATGTAAAAGCTTTTTAAGTCTTTGGATCTATCGTTTTGTTTGACCCCATGTCTAAGAGCTTTTGTTCTAGAGCATGCAGGTGTCCTCAATTCTAGTGTTCTATTTCGTTCTAGTGCATGCAGGTTTATTAAATTGTTAGTGTTCTATTTCTTTCTAAAAAAGACGGCGATAAATTGTTACTTGAGATTGTTGTGGTAAGTGTTTATGTGATAGTTATTGAAGCTCTGATAAATACGATTTCTTGAGTAGATTAAAGGTATTAGTCACTGTAACAGTATGACCATGTGATATTCCAGGGTGGAAGAATTTGATGTGATGTCCTGTAGTTGTGTTTTGTGTTTCCCAGATCACAAATGCAAAATCCACAGGATAGCACACCATCCTTTAGAGTCTTGTTTCACCCGGAAAGAATGTGATCTTGTGCTATATAACAAAATCTCATTGTTTTTTTTGGGCTGTTTTAAGGTATATTCGAGCTGTTCATGACGTGTAAATCAATTTTCGAAGATATCTGATCTTACTCGTTTCTTTGGAGCATTTCTCAATTTCAAATTTTGGGAAATCCATTTCCAAATCTAAGATTTTGTATTTTGTATGTCTTTTAAAAATGTTCAATCCCGGATTTCATTCTAGTTATATTTTGTTTATTTTTAATTTTTGTTTTTTGACGCAATGTTCATTTTTTATTTAAGAAGGTATTATTTGCAGATTAATTATACACTTTTATTTGGATAAAACTAACCATCTCTATACTTTCTATTGATTACTGAAATATCAATTATAATGACACTCTTTACAAATGAAGAATTTAGTGCCTCCCGAAATATATGATTTTACAGGCAAATCTACGTAAAACTTCATTTTATACATTTATTTGGCACTAACCCCTACGGAAAACCTCTTGAATCTTCTTAGAGCATTTTAGAGAAGCTACTCTTCGTAGTGATTTCCGATATTCTTTTTTGCGTTTCACACGAATTTAGACAAAAGTTTCTGTTTCCAATACCTTCAAAATGCACAGGCATAGCGCAGTCATTGAGAATTCCGTCTTAACCACAATTTTGATTTCTTTTTTTCCCTACGTTTTCGTATTTTTACTGTCACTTAGTAATCAATATCGGATCATTTAAATGAGACATCTCAAGTATGGCTGACATGAAGCAAGCATCCAGATATTCAAAGACTAGCCATTTTTTAAGTTGAAAAGTCCCACAAAATTACGACCCTTCAAACTTTAAGGAATTTGGGACACCCTACAACACCAAGAAATTCTAAACCTGTAAGAATCTTTGAGAATTGATTATTAAGATTCTTTTTGAAGAAATTTTTTCAACCTTCTGTGTCAACATGCGCTCTCATTTATTTATTTTTTAACAAATTTGTAACCCTAACCCCGTTCCCGGTGGCTCGTCCCCTGACATTTTAATCCAAAACCAGCTTAATAAGCTCAAGCTCGTTGATGATTCAATCAACCGACGTTATAAACACAAACACCAACATTTTTTTTCCCGTAAGAAAAAGAATTGATCGGAATTACTGATGCCTAACTATAGACAGATATCGATTATCGACAAAACTTCTCATAATCAACATCATAAGTCCAACATCAGAAAACTAATCATCACATACCCACAAGAGAATCCGACGAGAGCATTGAATAAAAACGCTACCATTTTTCTCCCATCTACTAAACCTACTCTAACATACCCCACAAAACATGAGAAAAGATGTTACCACCACCAACCTTTATGTTTTAAGAACTGTGCTTGGCTTTAGTGTGAGACTGTATGGCAATTTCAGAACCAAAAGACCTGCACGAAGGAGACAGTTATGTTCTTGCTCCCATTAAGAATGAACCTGAAGAACTTCAGCAAAAATCTTACCTACTGCAAGACTTGCAAGTGAATGGTTTTGCAGTTTGTTCCTTTTTCTGGTCACTAGTGGCAGGAGCTTTTGAAGCATGCTTCAAAGGGTAAGGAGTTGCTACAAGGCCACCTGATGTCTTCCCTTCTGCACAAACAATACAAGTCCTCAGTCACAGCGCTCATTAGACAAATCTGGAGACTAAAAACATTTTTTTTCTAAAAACAAGATCACATTTGAGTTAGAAAAGCAGAAATATTAGTATGATAAATCACCAGTCTTTCGAGGTTTAACCAATTTGGTGCTTTTATTTGAAACAGGAGTCTTAACAGAAGATTCAGCGGCTCTCTTCTTCTTCAAATTAAGCTTCAGTACAAACCAAATACAAAAAAATCAGTAAAATTCATTCAACCTCCTTGAGAACTAAACAATGATCACAAGTGTGCCACTTAATTTAAAAAGAAGACAGATAGTCCTTACCAATTTTGGCATCTCTTTGCCTTCATCATCCTCGTCATCACTTTCTTCATCATCTTCATCCCCACCGTTGGCCGTCATAGCCTGAAGAGATCAACAAGCAGAGAAAGAACACACTTACAGATTGAATAAATGTGAGAGATCTGAAGACGCGTTATCCTTTTCATCAATAACAGTGTGCATTTCATTGTTTCGTAGTTCTTGTTCTAGCTAGGAACATTTTAGCCTTACAAAATACAAATATTCTTTCGCTAATTTAATAATGATCCTTCCCAGCTATCACTCATAAGATGAATAACTACCTGATCATCACTGGAGTCATCATCTGAAGATGCATCATCCTCTTCATCACTACTATCGTCATCCTCTTCATCATGCTCAGCATCTTTTATTGGTTCCACAATCTTAACCTTTTTACCTTCACTAGAACCAGGCTTCACTGGCACATTCTGTGACTTCCGTTTCCCTAGATAATAAAATATTCATTGCAAAAGAGAGGAAAAAAAACTGAAAAATGTTTCCAAACAACAACATAATACACAAAATGTACCATGGTTAACAGCAGCTGGAACCAAATCATTGTCAAATTCAGAATCTGAAAGAATTAAAAAAGGCATTAATTTCGATAATAATTCCCAGTATTCAAAGAAGAAAAAGAAATATATTTGATCACAATTACTAACCAGAACTACCCCCAGCAGTGATATAATGGAAGGAAATCAGTCAAGGAAACTTTAGGACTGAAAGAGCAAATTGGTATGACCAACTCTTCAAATATAAAACAATTAATCTAGAAAAGCTGACAAAATAAGAAGAATAAATGAAAAGGATATCCATCATTAGGGACTTTATATCCAGTGAAATAGACACTTCCATTCTTCCAGTTATGAGATAGCTCAAAATCCCGATCAAACACAAGGTCCAAAGATATTTGTGGGAACTTGTCAGAAGACAATGTTCCAAGAACAAGTTTCTTGCCATTAATGTGCAGATATAAGTACACAGATTCATTTGCTTTGTCCTTCTTCGTCTCCCCAAGAGAAGCCTGCAATAAGCACAAAACAAAACTTCAGTAATTGAAAAGCTTCAAATTTAACAAAATAAGTGGATTGACTAATATAAAGCTCATTGACCATCGAGTTTAACCTGTGAAATATGCAAAAGGAATTCAGCACCACTTTCGACTACAAATAATTCCCCATCTTTAACTTCAACACCTGAAAAACATACTCTCACATTAGAACTACAACGAGTAACAATACCAACTGCTGCAGTATAGTTAAAAAAAAAAATAGACATCATCATAAAAAATAATTATGATGATCACCACATGAAAACCGCACCATAAAAGCCAAAATAAACCAGTATTCGTAGAATCATAATAAAATGACAAGAAATTCAAAAATCAGTCTCATTAAAACCTAACAACCAACTCGAAGAATATTCTGCGATTTCTATGGCTTCTTAACAATCCTCATGTAACAAAAACTCTTGAAACCAAAACCTAACACTAGAAATACACTTTAATCCTTCAAACAGTGACGACTACATAATGAGTTCAAGAATGCCACATTTCTCACGTACATCGGTACAAAGATAACCTAAGCAAACTAAAAGATCAAACTAACGTTGAATAAAGCACAATATTAAGTTAGGTGTCGAGGAAAAGTTTCGATTACATAGCAAGAAATTGAAAAGAAAAGTGATCGAAGAAAGAATTTAGCCCAAAATTCCATTGCCATAGCAGCGATTGCAGAAACCGTAATATGTTCTAGAAGACAGGAGAATCTTGTTTGACTGTATCTTTACATTTGTTTTTTGGCCTTTTGGGATGGGAAATTTATATATAGTGAGTGGAGTTATGATTGTCTACGTGCGTTCGACGGAATTCACTTTATGACCCTTTCATTTCCTCCAAAGGATTTGTTTGAGAGAATATATATATTGTAAATTAAACATAAAATATATATTTTTTTTTATCCAAAGAAGCCTCTTTAGAGACAAACATAAAATATATTAAATTTAAGAATACAAAATAAAAATATATATAATATGTTTTTTATCAAAAAATATTGCAATTCTATTTGTATACTGGTTTTCTAGTGGAATAATTGACTTCATCTCTTTTGTGCTAACAAAGCTAAGTGCTTTTTTTTTTGTTTGGGCCATGATACTTAAATGCCTATTAAGATTAATTTTGAAAGAGGAAGAAGGGAACTGGCAAGGCCCAGTTTTATCTGATTAACAATTTTGGTTTGGTCCTTTTTTTTTCTTTTTTTATTTTGTAATTAGTTTTTATCTCGTTATATTTTTCGTTTCGGTACCAATTTAAATTCGTTAAATGTACTTTTAAATATAGATATTATATACTACATTTTAACTACATTTCTATTTAATAAGTAGTTAATTTTTACAAATAAAAATAAAAAAATAAATGGTATATAATTATAATAATTATTAATCATTTGGTGTACAATATTAATTTTATTTTACTATTTTAACCCAATAATTCTAAATCTTCATTTTATTAAAACGCTTTATTTTTGAAAAAGTGAGTTTTGAAAGACTGTTTTACTAACTTTATTTCAACAACTTATTTATTAGAAAATTAACAGAGAAACTTTTTTAATTTTTATTCACTCTGTATTTTCTTCCAACCATACGCCGCAACCAAGAAGGTTGCACTTTTTTGCGCAATTTTTGACTAGCAATGGAAC
>CAODLS012183838.1:0-13924 GCA_948243855.1 Flueggea neowawraea
TGCCACAATATACAGAATTTATTTTTTATTTTTATTTTATAAAATTTCGTAATTTTAATAGTTATACATTTTCTCCATTATTTAAACATATATGTTATTTATAAAATATTGACATACAAGTGATATTGAACAAATTTTCAATAATATCTTTTGTCAGCAATATTATTATTACAAATTACAAATACAAAATAATGAAATCTCATTACTTCTTTTTGGAGGAAGGCTGCTACAACAATTTTTGGTAGATATTTACATCAAACTTGAACAAACAAGACTTGATCTCTATCGCCACAATCGAAAGAGAATAAGAAGTAAGTTATATCAAGGAATATATGATTGTGTCATGGCTAGAGCGAATAGAGGCAAAGAAATTGAAAAAAAAAGTATTATCAACATCCTTTATAGGTGAATCCAGAGATATGGGGTGTCGATATATGGATGCAATTGGCTTTAGTTCAACGCTTTGGAAAATCATAATTGGCAAGAAATAAAAGATAAGCTGAAAAAAGGTCAAACAGCCCAAGATAGACCCGATCTCAAGAGTTTTTCCATGCAAAATTGCAAGATTTGAAGAAACAACTTTTCATAAAATAAATTTTTGGTAAAGTTGCAGCTCGTGTCCATGTCATTGAATTCCAAAAAAGAGGCCTACCTCATGCTCATATTTTACTAATAATTGACCTAAGATTCAAGATCATAAACATTAATATAACAAATTTGTATCTGCTAAAATACCAGATAAAAAATTGAAATAGATATCTATGAAAAAATGGTAAAGAATATGATATATGGACCTCACAGAGATAAAAATCCAAAAAATCATTGCATGATTGATTTAAAATGCAAATCTCATTATTCAAAGGGTTTTTCTAGAAAAACTATGCAAGGAGAATATGGATATCCAATATATAAAAGAAGCAATGATGGAGAAACTGTTAGTAAATATATGTTAATGTAAGAATTTGAATTTTAATCATTTTGGTTATTTTCATATGCTTTATTTTTTATGTGCTGAATTTTTTATAATTTCAAGTTAAAGATCAAATCGATAATCAACAAAGCAAAACCATGGTATTACACATGCAAAAAAATACTCCAAGACGAAGATATTGGAAGTCAAAGAAGAAAAAATATACTATGAAACTTGCAAAGAGAGCACCTCTTACATAGCTAGGAAACTTCAAAAAAAAATACTATTGAATATACACATCCAAAATTATATACACTAAATTCAATTATGCATAACATTGCTTGTGTAGGTTTTACTTAAGGTTATAAGTCTTAGATGGAACATATGACTTTTGTTGACCTCTTATGTTCATTTAACATATTTTAGTGATGATAAATAATTATTAAGTAAAAGTGGATTAATTTGCATATTTTATATAAATGAAAATGGTTGTTTGAACTTGAATGATTTATGAGCTTGATATGTTTCTCTATGTCAAATGCGAGCTTGATGTTGTCTAAATTTATGATTGATATATTGAAGTTATTAGCTCAAAATTTTAAGTATGAAATTTGATGTTTACAAGAAAAAAAATAAATTGGATAATATGGAAATATTAAAGAAGAATTAATTTGGACTTAATTAATGTAAATGAGTTTTTATGTTTTGATAAGTCCAAAAGAAGAGTTGGACCATCAGTTTTAAGACTCAAAAGATTTCAGCAAATGAAAGTTGGACTGAAAAGTTCAGGTCCAAAATAGTTAAATGAAATACCTTCAGGTCTTAAGTGCTATTGAATTAGAAATTCTAGTTAAATTTCTACCTAAAAAGTAGTTATACAAATGTGGGCCAAAATAATCTAAATGAGTCAAATATAAGTGTAACCCACTGAAAATAGGTTTAGATGTCCTTATATACACAGTTTGATTTTTGCAGATTAAATATGCTTGGATTAGAAGTTCTAGTGAAACTTCTACCTGAAGAACAGTTAAGCCCGGTAGCTTCGGAAAATGTGCAATAACGGTCACAAAATCAAACTCAACGGCTTCAAACTTTATACAACGATCAATATGACATCTTTGGCTATAAATAGGACTCAATCAGCTCAAGGAAACAAGGAGAATTGATTAACTTATGCATAATTCTTTATAGAGCTAATTCTTGCATAGTCACTTGTGTTGAGCTAGTTTCTTCCTTTGAGCTTAGATTTACATATTCTTTTGAGAAAATATTTCACACACATTCTTGTAACTTTGTTGAAAGTGTTCAAGGTCTCCTAACACCCTTGAAGTTAGGAAGGTTGAAAAGGTTCCTAACACCCGTGAAGTTTAAGGAAGGTTGTAACGGTTTTCAAGTACCCGTGAAGCTTGAAGTGATTAGGGAGCTTGCCCCCGTGAAACAAGTGGCTGTATTATTTTCCAAGTAGGAAGATAGTGAATTGGGAAATTCTAAGTGAGGAGCTTAGGTAGTGGATGTAGGCTTGGTTAAGCCGAATCACTATAAATCGGTTGTGTTTGATCTCTTCTCTCTTACCCCTCTTATGGTTATCTTTGTTTACTTTGATTAACACACACTTACACATTTGCTTCTAATATTTCTTTCAAGTGTTTGTAGATTAGCAAGATTGAAAGAACAAGTTTCCACCTCCACGTTTTCGGCTCAATTACTACTCATTACTAAGCACTTTAATCTGCATTAGTTGTGTTTATATTGTTACTTTGCTAAATCATTTTTGGTATTATTAATTGTGCACAAATATGATTTCAGTCTTTAAAACCCAATTCACTGCCTATTGGTTTGCTATTTGGGCCAACAATATATGCAAGTAATTTTAAGTTTAATAATTTAACAATTTATTTAGTATACAATTTGAACAACTCAACGTAAAAATCATAGTTCACTAATAAAATTCTTATAAATTGCTACCCTAGATTTAAAATATTGCAAGACAAACATTCTTATGGTTTATATATAATATAATTTGCA
The DNA here is from genome assembly GCA_948243855.1 of Flueggea neowawraea. Taxonomy (NCBI): domain Eukaryota; kingdom Viridiplantae; phylum Streptophyta; class Magnoliopsida; order Malpighiales; family Phyllanthaceae; genus Flueggea; species Flueggea neowawraea. Next base: position 2,936 of record CAODLS012183838.1, read on the forward strand.
GAATTTTTTCATGTTAAGATGGGTGAACAACAAATCATTTTGCTATACCTTAAACTATATAGTTTATACACTATATACCATATCCTAAACTCGATTAAATTATTATAGTTTATACTTTAAATAATATACTTTAGTCCTTATATACTATAGTCTATATCCTAAACTATGTACCTTATATTCTATTTCTATACCCTAGAATATATACTTTATATTCTATACGACAAACTTTATATCTTAAATTTGATTAAAGTACTTGTAAGTTGTAATGTAAAATGTATTATAATCTATAGCCTAAACTTTTATATTCGAAACTATATACCTTATATTCTATACCCTAAGATCTATATCCTTAACTTGATTAAACTTCTTGTAAGTTGTAATATACTATATTCCATACCCTAAATGCTATACCCTAAATTATATGCCTTACATATTATACCTTAAACTCTATACCATAAACTCGATTAAGCTACTAGTATACACTAAATGTTATTAAAATTAAATAGCATACACAATATATGATACTTCCTCCATTCCTTAAAAAATAAAATGTCTTTTTAAATAAATTATTTTTTACTAAAATAGGTGATATTTTATAAAACCAATAAACTTTTTATTATTTTCTTTCATATTTACCCTCAATCACATACCAACCACCTCCATTAGAATAAATAAGGTTATTATAGTAAATTATCACTCTAATTAATATAATTTAATTATTTTCTTAATATATGTGTCAAAATCTTAAAAGACATTCTTTTAGGAATGGAGGAAGTATTGTTTCTCAAAAGACATTAAGTAGCCTAATATACAAATGTTATTGTTTCTTTTAATTAACCCAAATAAGTTTTGAAAAAAATTAAGATTAAAGTATAATTATACAACTTATAAATAAAAATATTTAGTATTATAAACTAATTTTTTTTACAAATATTTGAGTTTTTTATCGTTCAAAAAAATATTGAATATATTATTATTTTTTTTAAAAAAAAATTAAATATAATATTACAGAGTTAATACACTCACAACTCACTAGTTGCAGAAAGAAAAACACACACAACACACAAATCGCAATTTGCAGCCCTGCCCCCTGCTCAAAACCGCTCAACCATATCGTATGGGCCCATCCGGCAGCAGCTCTCACACAATCTTCAGCTCGTCCTCTTGGCTCTCACTCAACCATCCTTCTTCGCCGCAGGTCTTTCAAGCCACCATCCCTTTCTATCCACCGCTCTTCCTTCATAGCTGTGTATCCGTCCGCCACTCTTCCTCCTCCATAGCTCGAGCTCAATAAATTTATAGTCAAGCCAAACTTAAATACTCTAAAATTTGGCTTAGTTCGATTATAGCTCTAACTGATATACAGACAAGAGCATCTGTAATACTTTTTTTAAATATATTATATTTTTTATTATAAAAAATTATTTTATTAAAATACAAATTCAATCCACTTTTTATAATCTAAAAAAAAGAATTATTTTCATTAGCTAATTATTAAGAGTTATACATATTTTTTATATTATATGATTTAATGATAATATAATTCTATTAATTAAAAATATAATAAATAAAAAAAATCAAAAAGAGATATAAAATAATTAAAAATTAATCATCTTATAAAAATTAACCAAATAACTATTAAATTTTAAAAAATTGTATTAGTAAACAATCTATTTCTATTACTCTATATAATTAGATATATTAAAATTGTACTTTCAAATAAATAGATAACAGAGCCAGTAATGTAATTCGTAACTTGAGCTCGGTCGGACCCGCTTATGCTATCCGGATTATCCAAAAACTACAGTTGCCACCACCACCGTACACCCAAACCCCAAAACCGAAAAAACTTCTCTCGGAAGCTCTCCTTCTTCAACAAGCAACGTCTCTCGCCTGAAGCTTTCGCCCACTGGTCCGATCTCCACTTTTTAGGTATTATGTCTATAACAATAATAATTAATTTAATATTTCATATATGTTTCTCTTATTCGAGAAAATTTCAGCCGAGAATTTAGCTCTCTCAATAGTTTCATGTGAAATTTGTTGCGTCTTAATTACACATTTCGATAATCTTTTCAATTTTTGTTTATTAGTTCTGCTCAGTTAGTTACTTATCGAACACACTTTTTATTGTTTCATTTCTCCAGTTGCCTTAACGGAGTGCTGTTAGTGTGTTAACTCGATAACTGTGAAGTGAGAGCTAGGGTTTGTGCTATTATGCCGGACGTGCAAGCTCTTGTCAATGATTTTCTCAACAAGCTTCGTAAACGGTGCTTTTTTTTTTCCTTCTGTTTTGATTGAATGACGTCGTAAATGTTGAGTGTTTTGAAGTTATTCGATGAGTGTTTCTTGGCTTTGAGTTGTATAATATTGATTTTCTGTGTTTACAGTAAGATTGAAGGCTCGAAGGCGACTGCTAAGCAGACAGCTGAGCTGCTGCGCTCAGTGATTTCGCAACAGCGAGTGCCCTACAATAATCAGGCCGGTGCTTTAATTGATGCCGTGAGAGCTGTTGGTGAGCAGTTAGTTGCTGCAAACCCCATTGGTATGTTCTTTGGATAAATGTTGTTTAAGTAGATAGATAGGTGTTCAGTGAGTTGTTATTTTGATGTTGTGTGAGTGAATTGTTTTTTGCAGAGCTTGCGGTGGGTAATATTGTGAGGCGTGTGTTGCACATTATTAGGGAGGAGGATCTTTCGCTGACCAATGCTGCTATCGCAGAGATGAACTTGTCCGCTGTGAGTGATGATGATGATGGTGGTGAGCAAGATGATCTTCCTGTTTTATCAGCTGCTGCTGTTGCTGCAGCCGCAAGGAACACTTTGCGGCCACCTTCCTTACAGACCCTGCTGGAGGACACACCTGATTCTGCTGCAATTGCTCAAACTTCGTCGTCTGGGGGTGATTCTGAGGGGAAAAGCAAATGTAAGATTTTATTGATGTTATCAATGATTTATATCTAATATTTAGGTGCATGCTGGTATTAAACTTTTGTTGCATAATAGCCGCTGATAAAAGTTCGAGAACTCGGAAGCTGAAGCATGATGTCATCGAAGCGGTTAATGAACTTATTCAAGATATTACCACATGTCATGAGCAGATTGCAGAGCAAGCAGTTGAGCACATTCATCAAAAGTAATTAGTCGCTATAGTGTAATTTATGACCATGCCTACTTGCTTTTTATTTATTTACCATTGATTTGAGTGTAGTCACTTGCGCTTGCTATTTTATTTTTCTTAAAAAAACCAGTGAGGTGATATTAACGTTAGGCAGTTCAAGAACGGTATTAGAATTTCTCTGTGCTGCAAAGGAAAAGAAGAGATCATTTCGAGTTTTTGTTGCAGAGGGTGCTCCAAGGTATGCACAAATGGCTTTATATATATCACTTATGAGGCATTATAACTATATTTTGCTGGTGCCTGGTGGTCTTCTGTCGTTATGAAAAAAAATTATTTTTAATTGTCAATTTACTAGGTATCAAGGGCATCTTTTGGCAAAGGAATTGGTTGCAAGAGGTCTACAGACAACTTTGATTACTGATTCTGCAGTTTTTTCCATGATATCTCGAGTGAACATGGTGTGCAACAGTTCTGTTCTTTTCATAAGTATCTGAATCCTCTAGTGTTTTCTTTTAAACATTTTGGAAATGAATATTGGGATTAATTCTAACTGTGCAGGTTATTGTTGGAGCTCATGCTGTTATGGCCAATGGTGGTATTATTGCACCAGTTGGATTGAATATGGTTGCACTTGCAGCTAAAAAACATGCTGTTCCTTTTGTTGTGCTTGCTGGAAGTCACAAGGTAATCAGTTTCCCTAGATAAATTTTAGCAACCAGTAAAAATGACTCCAGTTTCTCTAATATACATGTTGTGATTGCTTGTAGTGTCTTATGGGCAGTTTAGTTGAAGCTGCTGGTGCAGTTGTTAAATTGTGAGGAAAAGGACAATAACCAACCAATATGTAAACATATTTTTTTTGGAAAATTCATGTGATTGAATGACCTAGATAGTCATTTTTTTTTCCTGACCAAAACGGAAGGTTTTTTTGTGTGTGTGTGGGTTAAAAGGTTTAATTATGTTGCATAGTTATCATGGAAACTATGCTATTGATTTTACTTCTATGTATATGTCAGTTTTCATTGTTTTGTGCAGCATGCTTCATTGTGCAGATCGCAGAGAATATATTAATAAGAATAATTTGTTTCAATCTGCAAAAGGGTATAAACCTGGGAGTATTTTTGGTGCTTGATCAGTTATGGCCGAGGATACATTTTCAAAAGAACAGGAATTGAGTTTGGCACGCAAATGACATTTTGAATAAATTGACATCGAAATGAAATTGATTGCTTTCTAATGATGCTGCTAATGTCTTGCCATTCCTTCACGCTTACAGTTTTTCTAACTCAGAATGCAACTTATCTAATTACTTTTAGATGTTCATATTCTTCATATCTGTCAACAAGTTTTTTTCATGTTTATTTAACTATGTTATTAATTATTTTGATTATCATAACAATCAATTTTTATTCTGAAATTTGTGTAGTTCTTGTGCTGGTTGTTTCATGTGTTCTGATTTCACTATGTTGCAGTTGTGCCCCTTGTATCCTCACAATCCTGAGGTCCTACTGAATGAATTGAGATCACCGTCCGAGCTGCTTGATTTTGGAGAATTTTCAGATTGCTTGGACTTTGGAAGCGGCACAGGGGCTCCTCTTCTTCATGTTGTCAATCCAACATTTGATTATGTACCCCCAAAGCTTGTTAGCCTGTTTATTACTGACACGTAAGTCACACTGCTCTAGTCCCACTGCGCTTGAGTATGTCTGAGACGTGATGATCAAAGTTGTTTATTTTCTTGAACTTACTGATTGGCACTAACCTTTATATTCTTTCCCGTGGAAATTAATGTTTTCTACTCGAGCTGCACCATGCACATATTATCCAATTGTTTCTGCTTATACACTTTACAGTTGTATTATCTGCCTGTGTTAAGCATTGGCATCTTACAAATCTCATATTATCCATTAGCTGAACTTTCTTCTCATTTAAAAATATCCAAAATTCAAATTTTATGTATGCTTTCTTTTTGTTTACCACAGTACAGCATGTTAACTTGAAATTACATTGCAGTGGAGGGCATAATCCATCATACATGTACCGACTCATTGCGGATTATTACTCTGCTGATGATCTTGTCTTGCAACGGAGAGCTCTTTCAGGGAATTAGGTAATTGTCCTGATTTACTATGTATCAAGTAAGCATTACTTCTTCACTTTTCCTGATATGTTCAGTGCATGTGTATTTTACCATCTGCGGAGAAAGACTTAGTTAGAGGCAAGAAATTTGAGGAGACGGTTTGGTCCATTATTTAATAGTTCTGCTAATTTAAAGTTCGATTCTGCTTCCCACGGGGGTTAAATCAAAATTTCAATATGGCTATCTTGATTATCCATATAATATCTCTGCCTTTTCATAGTAAACTGAGCGGGCGTATTTGTTTTTCAGCATATTTACTGGCATATTACTATAATAAGACGTGTTGCTCTGTCTATTTTGTACTACATCTACTTAATCAGCCAAAAACAAACACTGCTAGCATCTCTTGTATCTTAAATTCTTCATGTTGGTGCGATCCCTGAAGGTCTCCAAGAGGAATGTATAAAGATTTCTAATACATGATTTAGTTCTCTTCTTGTTTTTAATCTCCAGGTAGTCATGAAATGCCATGGAAGAACTGGTAGGACTGGATGGGGATTTAAGAAAAATTTCAGCTTTATTTGCAATTTTGGCGATTGTAAACGTGGGCGAGATGTAGTGACGTTGCCGGTGAATGGCTATTTTGCCAGTCATAAAGCAGCATGCTGAGCTGTAACTGGGAAGCAACGAATAGGGAGTAATATTTGCGACAGTGGAGTTGGAGTTTTGCATGTTTCTGGCAGAACCTGCACAAAGAGATAAACCAATCATTTGTATACTACACTAAGCTGCAAAAGTTTTTGACAGCCATTGCTAAAGGAGGCTGCCAAGAGTTTTGAGTTTGTTGTGAGCTGTGATGTTATGTTCAGAATTAGGAACTCTCATGGAAGCAATTTTTGGAATTCTATATAGCAAGCAGTTTTTGCTGTAATAATGTCATACAATGCAACCTTAACATTCTTGTTTAGCGTAATTAACTTCTTTTTTTTTTTTCTCTTTTTCCCTCTAAAGCTCTGTTTGGTATTGTGGTTTGAGAGAGTGCTTTTAGCATATATCTCAATGCTATTTAAATCTTAATGCCAAACAGACACTCTTCTTAGATCAAGAGATCAAGGCAATGCTCAATTTCAGTCGAGCACTTTTTCAGAGTGAACAATTATTTTCAAAGTGTGTAGTTCCAATCTTGTTATTTCGATTTTCACTAATCAAAATCTTGTTCGTCCCTGGCATTGAAAATTTTATGTAAAAGGGGGAAGGAAAAAAAATTGATGTTTGCTTCATGAGAAAGTCATTGTGAAACTCAGAATCCACATCACTACTGTCAAAGAGTAAATGCATCCTATTTTCTGTTTTTAAACAGTAGACAATGGAAGAATACAAAAGAGATGCTGGTATTAGCATGAAAACCATCTTAAAAGAACTTATTTGAAGGGAATGATACAACACTAAGAAATGACCTAAACATCAAATTATGTTACAAACAGTTCGGTGCAGAAGCATTCCATCACTACTGCTCCACATCAAACCAGAAATAATTTGCACGAGCATACATGACCCTAACTCGCCGCAAAGTTAAGTCCCCGCTTGTAATGACAGCTTTGGAACCCCCTTCAATGCGAGTGTGCGACACAAACACACCGTCGCCATTAACCTTCACTGACGAAGAGACAGCCTTGTTCCCACCAGCTGTACTAACAATGGGGCAGGATAGATAGTCCAAAGGGTCTGATTCGCATTGAAGTATGCAGCCGTCTATGGTTAGCCTTCCACTTCTATGCACCAAGCAGCAGCCGAGCTCTGCCTTGATGGTCAAGTTAGCCAATTTGCAGGTGGAGAAAAATTCCAACGCACTGCTCAAACAAAATGAAAAACAGATACCAAAGTATGTGGGAATGAAGCAGAAAACAAGATATAAAATGCCGAAATTTGTGAAGTCCCTTTAAATCTGTTGGACAACAAATTTCCAAGGGAAAAAAACTCAGGAGATAAAGCTGACAGATATCTGTTCTTACAGTCACATGTTTTTATCATTATAGATACTGACATTGAAAGCTAGGTTGGGTACAGTTCATGTTGATCTGATGCACAAGTTTAAGCACGCGACAGTTTTGTCACAAGATAAAGATTCAAGAACTGAAACTATATGATCAGTTAACTCCAAAGCTTTGAAAGAGGACTCTGGTTCAGCCCACAAGTGAAAGGGATAAACATTTTGCATACCTATCTGAACCTCGAGAACATAAAAGGGTTGTGTCATCTGGCACCACGCCGCCACCAATCTGAAAGAAGACGAAATACAAATTGCAGAATATGCAAAGATTAAACATTGTTTAAGTTCCTCGGATTCATTAGCTCATCTGGGACGGTAAAGCTGTAACTATATTCTTTCATGGCAAATGGCCATCCCAAATAAGAATAGAGACTTATGAAGCTGGAAGTAATGAGAAATAATGGCTTTGTAACTTCACATGCTCCAGAGTCAAGGATCAAGAAAATGTTCACCATGTATAAAACATATGAAGAAAGTGTCTGTGTTGATCCGCATTCTCATATAATTAAGCATAGTTGAAGCAAAGATATTCAACAATGAGTTACTAGTTCATACCAGGCACAGAGGTTTGTCTATTTGAATGTTAGAAGCAAGATGACTCCCACCAGCTGATATTAAAATAGTGTCACCAGGTCTAACAATAACATACATATCATAAGTTTTCCCACTCCATTGCTAGTGTATTGCAGAAAATGAAATACAAGTTTATCACTTTATATACCTAGCGGCAGAAACAGCCTTCTCAATGCTGGCAAATACTCCAGGCTCTGATAAATCTTTGATAGACCGATCTACTCGGAGCCACAGGCGAGGGTGACATGCCAAGTAATGCCATCTGAGGCAAACGAGGGCGGTGTTATACCGATCTGCAGACTCAGTAGCAATACGTGACAGAGATTGCATAAAACTGTCTCATGCATGTATTCAGAGTACTTCTACCACAAAAACTGGATACAATAATTTTCATTCCAATTAAGATAAGAAAATCTCAAAACAAACTCATACGAGGGCAATAACCAAAAAAAAAAAAAATAGTTAACAATGTTGGAAATTACACTGCACAAGTGATTCACTTATTTTCTTATTCCCAACTAGAAAAATGTGCAAATTAAGATTGAACTAAACTTTTTCACAGACAAGTTTATGTGTGTTTTTCAATCATGAAATTACTCGTCGTACACCCCAGATCAATCAATTATCAGGAGAGTATCTGAATTCTAACAAAGATACCACCCAAAATGCTCAAAAATTAAAAAAAAATGTAGGCCTCATAATTCAGAAAACCACTAATACCTAATACAGGTTTCTCCTTTTTCCCACTAAATCAAATAACTTTACAACATCAGCCAATCAATCAGTACATAAAACATCTAAAAGATTCAATCTTTCAATAATCCCATTTGAGAAAATCAAATCCTAAGTTTCTCAAGACACAAAACAGGTTGCTTAAACCGAAGTTGAAGTGAAAAAGATTCAAAATTTGATAAAAGTCATGTTTAATTAACATTGGTACAAAAAATTAAGACATTTAAAACATGAAAAGATAAAAAGGAGGAGTATAAGGACCTGGAATTGGAGATAAGAAGCTGAAGATGTGCATAAGGCAACTATCATCAAGATTGTTTATTAAACAAACACTGCTCTCAATCTTCTTCTTTGGTTTCCACTTCCGCTTCTCTTCCACCACCTCCCCCATAGCTTAATCTCTCTCTCTCACTCCCTCTGATGCAAAGTTATGCCTTTTCTGCGCTCAGTCTACGAAATGGAAGATAATAATCACTTGAACCGGCAAGAAGCAAAATAGGAGGTTTCTCTTCTCTCTCTCTCTCTCTCTCTCTCTCTCTCCTTTCTTGGACCAACTGTGAAACGACATGCAGTTTTGAGTTCAGCTCCTTGCAATTGCTGGGCTGGATTAGTTCACGGTAAGGCTTAGTCTTCGGAAGAATTACAACTTTATAAGAAAAATAACATTTATTAAAAAAAACATTTGAGTTTGTAAATAAAAATAGCAGTTATATTTAACACATAACAAATATGTGATTTTTTTTAAATGTAAGAGAATTACCGTATTAATTGCGAAAAATTGACTTTTTGTGTGAGAAATTGACTTTTTTTTTTGTGAGAAATTGATTTTTTTCTAAAAAAATTTCTTAATCTAAATTGTATTTTTTGGTTCACAATGGTTCACAATAGAGTACACTAGAGTTGTTGCCGGTTCCGGAACCGCCGGTTCCAGTTTGTGAAATAAGAGAACCGGAACCAAACAGTGGGAAAGTTTCGGTTTGGTTTGGTTTGGTTTCGGTTTCGATTTTGACCGGTTCAATTGCTGGTTCGGTTCCCTATTTTTTCCCGGAAATTTTGTTTTTAATCCGCTATTTTATCCCGTCATTTTTTTCTGTTTGTAAATTTTGTTATATTCAATAATTAACTATAGTATCAATAATACATCTTATTCTAAAGATTTTTTTAATAATTTTCAAACAAATTAACTATTCTACTAGTAATTACATTACATAATTTTAAACAAAATTAGAAAAAAACTCATTAAATTTTATTAGATGCCCTCACTTGTATCGGAGGAATACCGTTGTTACAATACCGAATTTAATTATACAATATAACTATACAACAATTAACAATACATGATAAATTAGAATACAAGTAAAAAAGGAAAAAAAACTAAACTAACTTTCGTCGTTTGAGTCAGAAGTGTTTGTTGTGGAAGCGTCATCAAATAACTCCTTACCTTCGGATAATGATGGATGAAGTTGGTCTTGAGTCCTTTAAAGTGCCATCGACCAATCATCAACACAAACTTGAGCTTTCAACGCCTCGGAAGCCAATCTCGATATCTTAAAATCTAAAATGTTGCCTCAACTACTAAAAGTTTGTTCAACCGCCACGATAGAGGCGGGAACGACTAGTACTTGGAGTGCAACGTTCAAAACGATAGGAAATGTCATCTTGTATTGCTTCCAAAAATCTAAATCTGAAAATCACCACCAACCTCAAAACAGTGGTTAGATAAACTTCAAACTCGTTATGAGAGCTTGAAGCACTCATTGGTTTCTTCCGTCTATCCGCTATCAATTTGGATCCCACGAACAATGATGAGGAGGATGTAGGAATAGGCGGAAATGACGATGAACCAGATTCCTCATTTGGACAAGTAATAGAAAAAGATTCTAATAATTCATTTATTAAAAGCCTAACTCTAGTTACAATTTGTAAAACATTAATATCATCTTCATTTTCTAATCCTAACAATGAATAATAAGTTTCTAAAGTATCTTTCAAAAAATCAAATTTGTTGTTAATCCTAGGATAAAAAATAAATGCAACAAGATAAATATCAGGAATAAATTTAAAATAATTTAACCATTTTAATTTCATTTGAAGGACGAAATATTGAATTTCTTCAAATTTCTCGCCCTTCAATTTTCTCGCCATCGTTAAATGTACCAGCTATATTTAGTGCTTGTTCTAAAAACTTATGCGAAGTGGGGTTATAAACATGACTAAAAAAATTAGTGGCATCATTAAAATATTGTAAAAATTGCATAATTTTTTCACAAATATTCTAAGTAGTAGGTAAAAGATTACTACTTAGAATATATTGAGAGGCAAAAGAACATAATAAATTTTTGTAATCAATAGATTGAGAAAGTAATTTGAAAGTCGAGTTCCAACGGGTACAAACAATTTTTGCAAAATATTTTTATTGTTTACTATTTTGAAT
>CAODLS012184037.1:0-13948 GCA_948243855.1 Flueggea neowawraea
TGGAGGTGGGACTCAGCTTGCTTCTCAGTGTGCTTGTCTGAATTTGCTTGGCGTGAAGGGTGCAAGCAAAGATTCACCTGGGTCTAACTCGAGGCTACTGGCCTCCGTTGTAGCTGCTTCTGTTTTGGCTGGGGAACTCTCCCTGATGTCGGCCATTGCAGCAGGGCAGCTTGTCAAAAGTCACATGAAATACAACAGATCCAGCAAGGATATTTCGAAGGCTGCATCATAGAGTGAAGAAAGGGGTTTCTGTAATGGAAAATGAAGTGAAAAATTGGCAGAGGCTTTGGGAGTAGGGGAGACAGAGGTAGGGAGGGGGAAAAATCATGGGTGTTGGCACCCCCATGTGTGATTGTTGAGCTTGCAAGGCTGTAAAGTTGGCTTGCATTGCATGAGATTGTTTTTGGAGGATGATAGCATGTCGTGATGACCTGGGAGTGAAAGCTCCTCCATCCAAATGTTTGGTGTATGTTGTGTCGTAGTTCAAGTTGTGAGTGATTTATCTGTCCTTTATTCTTTTGTTGTTGGTCTCTATGTTATGTTTGTAGCTGGGGACCTCGCTGTTTCAGAAGGGGTCCAAAGGGGTTCAAGTGTTGTTCCTACTGTCGCTTTGTACACTAGTGTTAGGTCTTCCTCTTGTTTACATTGAACTAGATGCTCCAATTTTATGTGGCATGTAATTACCACTAATTGCTATCTCAGGGTGTTCTAATTTTTGGTTGGTCATATGTTGATTTTCTTTCAGTAAATGACTAATCAATTGACTCTGAAATTCATGGGAATCAATCTTTTTCACTTCTAGCTTTAGTGCTTTACCGTTGTAGATGTTAAGCTCAGGGTGTTGGAGAAATTGATATATTTTGATTCCTGAGTGGAAGTCATCTCCATGCGAACAGGAATTGTTTTTGTGAATGAACAACCGCTAATGTTTCGACCAAAAAACAAACGCAGAGAAAAGTAATTGCCTGTAGCCAAATAAAATACTATCGTAAATCCAAATCAAGATCAAATCACGTCTGTCTGCACCAACTTTACGTGGTGTTTTTTGTAAAATTTCAATTGTCATGAATGATTAGGTTATGATTTTTGTTCTCCATTTCTTGTTTTAGGGAGATTGGCTTTGGAACTACTAATAGAAATATGTGGTATGAACCTTTTTTTTTTGGGTGAATAAGTAAAAAAATTATTGTTAAAGCCAAAGATGTATATAACGCAACAGCAACATAAACCACCATATATATCCAGCCCTTTCGTAGTTCGTACTCTATCTATCCAAGTATTAACAAAATAAAATCTCCTCGCCACAACTAGCACCAAGCCCTTAAACTTCCTATATCTGCACAATTTAGCAAAAATTTATATCTAATGTAATAACAAATATTCCTCAAAACTTTATTAGTATCAGGACATGAATCTTTAAAAATGCACGCATTTTGTTCCTTCCAAATGCTATATACTGTACTAGCAAGAGCGAACCTCCTAATTTGAGATGCCCTACTCTTTGAGCAAGCTTTTCGAATAAACCAGCAGGTGTCTCATTGCCAAAGTAGAGGCTTCCTCTGAATGTTACATCTCTGTAGTACTTGTCTCCATATTTTGTAAGAGAATTTGCAACCAAAAAACAGATGGTTGATAGTTTCTGCTTCTTCTTGACATAAAACACAAACATCATCAGCACATACCCGCCATTTTAATAATCTATGCTTTGTTAATAAACGTCTTCTAATAGCCAACCATAAGATAAAAGCATGCTTAGGAATGTGCTTTGATCCCCATACTAACCTCCACCAGCCGACTCTAGGAGATTTTGGTCGAATATGATCCCAAGTCAAAGCAATTGAATATTTGCTATTGGTAATCAGTTTCCAGGTTATACTGTCGCACCTGATAACATGCAAACTCTGATTTTTAACTAAATTTCAAGCACCCACAACTTGAGGGGCCGTAGCATGTGGCAGACATGAACTTTTTAAAGGGACACTTGATTGATGAATGGCATTCTTCATAAGCACAACAGTTGTGTTATTCAATGAGATTGGGAGGACATAAGAAGATTTGGGAAAAAATAGTGGAAGTACCAGAAAAGAGGAAACAGAAGAGGAAGCCATTCCAACTCACTCTTTTATATCTTGGTTTCGACTAATTCCGAGGAGACTGGGATGAAATGCGAAAGTCATGAAGTCCCAATACTATTAACACTTGAGGGCAACCAAGACTCCAAGGGTGTATGATGAGTAATCTATATGGGAAACATGGCAAAGCCTTTGATTCCCTATGTCTTTTTGCATTTAACAAACACATTACTTGGTTAGGCCAGCCCTATTATATTTGTAATCTTATATTTTTCTAAAACATGAAACAAAAATCAACAGTAGGACAGAGAGCGTTGATTGTGTGATTATACGTATAGGATCATACCCCAGTCCCACCCGGCTACAACATATTTTTTCAGCCTAATCGGCAGAGTCGGGTCAAGCCTACTTGACTAGGCCGAGTGTTTGACCCAAGTCCGCTCATTCAAAAAAGGCGGCCACAATTTCAATTATTTCTTGTCCTTATATTTCAATTCTAACACTTCTAACATTATTTTTAATAAAAATACAATGACTTACATTAAACTAAATGACAATATTAACTATTCTTTATTCATTTACTTAAAATAACATACAAACGAACCAAAATATATCCAATACATATTAAATTCTCCATTCATCATATTAAAATTAGTTAGAAAAATAACCAAAATAAATCATAACAAATGTAAAAAACACTATGAATAATTTAATATTTATTGAATAATTAAAAATTTTAATTAACAAATAACTTAGCAAATGTAATTTAGCATAAATTCTAGGCCGGTTGGGACCTATTTTTTGCAAACTCAGGTCCGGTCCTAGAATTTATATCGGGCCACCTTTTCCAGTCCAACTCGACCCTTCAGGCTAAAAAATCAAACCCAAGCTTTGACATTAACAGGGCCGGGTTTGGATCAACCCGCAAACCGAGCTTATTTGCCCAGCCCTACCTACCACCACCATCATGTGCCAACATATCTCCCACAACGCCATTTGCCATTGTCAACCTCAACCACACATATTCAACCTAAGAGCAAATACAATTATAGGTGTACAAGATATACAAATTAATTCTATACGTGCCCTCTGTTAAAAAAAAAAATCTATGTGGCCTTATTTCAAAATTTTAAACAAATTTTCAAAAAATACAGCGTGCGACACCGACATTCTAAAATACAAGTGCATGGTCTCAAATTAAGAAATCTCCTTTTTTCTTCAACAATGGATTTCGTCTCCTCCTCTGTCAATCCAAACAAACACTTGGAAGAAGAGTAAGTCTTTCTCTTTCATTTAATTATATATCGTCGATCATTATCACTGAAATTAATGGTTTTCTTTTGTTGATAATTCAGATTTTTAGCAATTTGATCGGATTTTCCATGCTTGAAGTCGTTATACTTTCCACAGTTGTCCCTATAAGCTTCCATGATTGAATTCAATGTAGATATGAAGGTAGATGATGATGCAACGGTTGCTTCGAAAAACTAGACCACTTATGTGGCAGATATAACCATTGATTTTCTCTTTATTATTCTGCCAATGCTTCAAAAATTGGTCCAAAATCAAACCAATTTTTTTTTTTAACTCACAAACGAAGATTTCAACATATTTTTTGCATATTTCATGATATTATCATATACAAGCTTATATACATATCGCAAACATCATTACGTAGTTTGAAGATAATCAAAACTTGTTATTCTACATCTTACTATAACAAATCAACAATAAACTAACAACAAAACAACGCCCAAAAAGAAAATATGAAAAGTAATGATTATAGCCACCAGAAGCACACACACAATACGAAAAGAAACCGAAACGATGCCTTTTCGACAAAACAATAAAGTAAATATATTTAAAAAACAACGACGTGAATTGAAAAATACAGAACCATGAGTTCGTAATTATGAAAAGTTGACCTATAATATGTATAATCACACCATGCGGAGCAAATATCAATACTAAAGCAATTGGACCACAAAATTTCCTCTTCAACCTAAAGGTGGTCAAAACTGAACCGGACATGACCGAATCAAATCAAAACCAAAAACCATCCAAACCGCCCAAATTTGGTTCGATTCAAGTTCAATGATATCCTAAACCGTTGAACCGACGATTCGATCACCCAAAACCACCAACCCAGTTTGTTGAGTGGACCATTGCCAACATGCCCAAAACCGTCAAAATTGTTTTTTTTTTCTTAAAAAGAAATCAGTTTGAATAGGAACTAGAACCGTTGACCGAACCGAATCCAACAGCCGACCAAACAGGAATCGAACCGCCTCTGAACTGTTTGATTCCGGTTCACATGTGCCTTTGAACCTGAACCGGGCCATGTCTAGTTCAATCTACGCCGACTACCATAGGCCCATTTCTCCACAATTGGGCCTCCTATCACATGAGCCCAAACAATGGACCTACCCCCAACACGTCCGTTTCGGTTACACTACACGTATCATCAGATACAAGATCCTTAATCTCGGCTTTCCGCACCTTGGCTGGCCTAATCTCCTATCCGGACCAGCTTCGTTTGGATTTGATCAATTACTAAACCCCAAGTTGAGAGATTGAAGCACCAAAGCTCGCTTATCCCAAGCCAGCAACTAATTGTAGTGAAAATGGCGAGTAGTTGGAGAAGAACATTGGGGAATGTGAGGTCCTTCGTAGGGAATGCCATGGGAGGGCTGCGAGGGGGAACCAACCTCGCCTCCTGGATTGTTGCGGGGACACTTGCCTACTTTATATGGGTTAAACCCTCTCAGGAGCTTAAGCGTCAACAACAGGTCCCTTCTTAATTCTTTCTTTCTTTTTGGTGTTGCTTCTCGTGATGATGGCATTAGTAAATTGTTTAATTTAATTGGAATTCTCATTAGTAAATTGTTTAATTTGTATGCAGGAAAGGGCGGCGCTTGCTGCTGCCAACGATCCGTATCGCTATGTTGAGAAGCAAAAACCCATTCCTGATCCACAGGTATACTGCCTCTCTTTTAGTTTTTTTCCCCAACTGTGATTTAGATTCTAAATTGACTCGATTTTGTTTGCAGCAAACTGGTTTGATATACGGCAATAAAAATAACCCCAAGAAACTGGATGAATAGAAGGTTTGTTGGATCACTTGTGGTCACTTCTCTGTACTGTTAAGCTCAACCTTTTCTGTACGTTTTATTCCATGCATATGCATAGAAGTTTTGTTACTTATAGGACACATATTGCTTTGTATTAGCTACTTACAGGTTTAGCGTACGATTGTTTGAGGTACTAGCCTACTTGGGAAATAAGTATTCAATGCTGTGTTTCACACTGGTTGATTTGCTACTTTTGATTTGTGTAAACGACATTTATATTAAATGCACAGATTTCACCATTTCAGCTCTGCTGTTTATATGCTAATCAGCTGTAAACTTGTTGAAGTTACCATTCAAGTTTTCTAGTTTCCAGTTAAGGTACCCCCAACAGCACTAACTTCTGGATGTCTAGCTTATCCTTTATGTAGACAAGGATTTTGTGGATAAGATATTTTCTTTGATTAATCAAATATATTACAACTTTAGCAGTTTAGATTATTAGTTTTTGATACAGATAAGCTGGAATTTCAAGTGATGGTTACTCGTAGATGTAATAGCATTCTGTGGTTTTGTCTAGCTCAAGCTTTATGCAGATTTGGCCTTTTGTTTTGATAAATTCTGACATTAGTGATTTTGTGTATTTTATTGATGTATTCCTTTCCATTTCCATGGTTTGTGGTCTTTTTTGCAATATTAGCGTCCAAGCTTCTAGTTGAGTTTTTGCTCAAAGCTCGGAAACATGGCCCAGACCAGTTTCATTGCCATTCATTGAGCTAATTCAAGTTTTAGACTGTAGTCACAAAAATTTAGTCTCGTTTAGGTCTTATGGATCCAAAGAAGGATTTAGTGATATGTTGAAACACAGATAGTTTGCTTATATATGCATATTGTTTGAAACTAGAAAACTAATGCTGTTTGGTGGCCTCAAAGAAGCTGCAAGAAAACAAGTAATTTTGTGTAGCCATTGAAGTACTAGCCAAGCATGTTAGCGAAGTTTGTAGGCATAGATGTCTAATCATTTTCTTATTATCCTAGTTCAGAGTAATCAATTCAAGTTCATTTATCTTGTTATCTTTTTTTTTTCTTCTTCTAATCAGATCATTTCCTATTATTCCAGCTGAATGATTGAACTGTAGATGACACACAAGTTCATTTGCGCTTAACAAATGCATTTTAGTCACTTTTCTGGTGCAGTTGATAGAACATCATTCATAGAGTGAATGTCACAATCATAAAGAGAGATTTACTTTGTTTTGCTAAGAGATTTGGACCAGTCACTAGTAAGAATTTTGGATGAGGTCCCAGAATGAAGCATGGATCCCTTTGTCATTCTGTCAAATGTGAATGGCTTTTTTTTTTTTGAAGTTGCATTGAATCACTGGTTGATTCAAACATGGGAAACTATGGATTTTACTTGTATGGCTGTTACTGTTGCGTGAATTGAAAGCTTTTCTAGGTCATTCTTCGGGCAACATAGCTTCGCCTCGTATTTATTCGGAGCTGTGGACTCTCTGTTGCAGCGAAAGTGTTTGGACATGTGTGTGTGACAGGAATATGGATGGATCGGTATCTGTAATGCTAAAATTAGGGCATTTTCGGAGTCCTAGGTGGAGTTGCATCACGTGCGTTTCCCCATGTCACCATGCTGACATGTTCCACTTCTCCCAACACTTTTTCCACTCTGTCCCTTGATTAACTTTCATCTGATCATCACGTGCTCTCGTTGGTCTTCGTCACCACTTTCCTCATCGTTTCGGAACCCCATTTTTGACCCTCACCCCCTTTGTTGACTTCTCACAATTACCTATTTCTCATTTCGATTTTCTTTCTGAGGATGATGAGGAGGAGGAAGACCAACTTGATCTGAACGAATCCAAAAAATGGCGCCTTGATCCCGCAATTTGAATCGTTGGTTGTTTTCTTTTCCCATGTCTGATTAATGAGACCAAGTTTAATTATAGCAACGTCTATTTCTTTCATGAAAACCAATTTAGGTCACAATCATTCCTCATTGGATACTGAATTAGGGGTTCCTTCCATCCCCATCCCGGATGTTTTGTCGCCAAATAATGACAGGTTAATGAGGATTAGTTGATAAAGATGAAACAAAATTAAAAGAGACACGAGATATGTGGGGATATTGTCCAGGCTTATAGGACTGACAAATGGGGCCACATGACCGTTTAAGCTAAACTGACCGCACAAATTTAATTAAATAAAAGACACCTGCAACTTGGTTATATGCTTTCCAATTTATAATTACTTCACCGGCTTAGTGCTATTGAGCCTTTTTGTCAAGCTTCCTTAATTATTTTACCCACAACCTGGCGGTCCCACCCAATTCCATTTTTTAATCGTCAGCCACCTCATCAATCTATGAGTGATTTGTTGCATTTTCAGCTTTTTTTTTTGGGCAAAATTTACTTGGAGGTTTAATTATATTTTTCTCGCAGTTTCTCCGTTTTCAAAATTTAACTATTTCTTTCACTCACCGCTAATTCCGTTTGTTTTTTAGCATGCCACATCATATTTGCTTTTGTGACATTATTATGTAATTTTAAGGACCATTTTATCCTTAAATTTGTATACCACTATCTCGTTATTCTCTCTCTCTCTCTCTCTCAGTTTTTTACCACCAACAATCGACTCCTCCATTGTCTTCCACCTCGTGGTTCTCCTGATTTCAACTGTTCCTCTGCTCGCCGAACTAAACCCCTCCACTCCCCTTTTGACGCCATCATCCACTGCGATGCCTCCCTCTTCCGTCGTCTCCCCTCTTCGATCTCCTTCTCTTCAGCGTCGACGCTTTCGTCCTGATCTGAAGCGCCGTTGAAGGAGAAGCGTTTTAGATTTGAAGGTCACTCTCTGGTTGTCTAGTCCCTCTATTCATCTCAGCTCTCTCTCTCGTCGGCCATTGAAGGACAACAATTTGGAAATTATGTTAGGGTTTGGAATTGGAGATTTAGTTTTGAATGATTTTCAAAAATTGAAAATCATTGGAGTGGGTTTCTTGTTGCTTTGTGGTGGCAATTTTTTGTTATTGCTTGGTGGAGATTTTTAAATTGAAACCAAGAGGAGATTTTTTAAATTGAAATTGAAAACTAGGTTTCAGAAGTTGGGGTTTCAAAAATTGAAAACCAGAAGGATTATATTTTGCTATTTGGAAATTGGGGTTTTAGATCAATTGTTCTATATTTATCTTTGGAAAAAAAATGTTGATACTCCTTGGCTATGGATTGATTGATTGTGAAATTGCTTAGTTGATTTTGTTGGAATTTTTGTTAAGAAATTGTCATGACTTCAAATTGTGGGTGTTGATTTTGTTGGAATTTTTGTTCTAGCAACATCATTTAATTCCTCTGCAACTGCAACCAACAATGGCAGTTGATTTTAAAATAGAGAATATTTTTGTCTTTTCATATTTTGTTAAAAAAACAAATGTAGTTAGCAGCGAGGAATCGAACCGGCTAATTTTAAAACTTGAGGGACCGCGAGAGAGATATAGTTAAACCTCAGGGACCGCGGTGAAATTTTCCCTTTTTCTTTTGCACTAAATTTTAATGTTACTATAACACTATATATTTGTGAATGGCTGCATCTTACACTTTTGTTCTACTATTTCATCACTTTTATAGAAGGGTGACAAACCATCAAGTAAATCCAACCATATATATGTAGACATCTGTAGTACAATATGACATATATACAGGGATGGACCAAAAGGGGGTTCATCGTACCCTCCCAGCCGGTGGACCCTATATATATATTATGGGGTCCCACTGTGAATTGTAGGGGACCCCCTTTAGGCACTGTGAGCAGGGTAAGGCAGGGGACGATGGTTGAAGATGAAGACCCCATCTTAATTTTTTTAACCCTAGGGACCAAAACGACTTCATTTTAGTCCCTAGGATTAAAAACAATTAATCTTGGGGCTGAAACAACATCGTTTCAAGCCCCAAGTTTCAAAAAAAAATAAAAAGACAAAAGGCAGTGTGATTTTGAATAGAGTAGAGAGAAAGAGATTGTTTTTGAGAGAAAAAAGAATGGGAGAGGAGAAGGGAGCTCAACCTGCCATCGGCCATCGAACCACCGCCTACCGCCGTCCGTTCCAACTCTCCTCTGCCATAGAATCACCACCTTCGGCGATTTCAGATTTTCTGGTATGTTTTTCTCTCTTTCTTTAACTTTAATTGATTTTTAGGTTAAGGTTTGAGTTTGAATTGGATAATAGAATATATATTGACGTTATTGAATGTTGATTGAATTATTGATATTTGATAATGTATATTGAAATAGTTGATGATAGAATATAGATTGATGATGTTGATTGCTGAATTTTTTTTAATTGAATTTGTTTGAAACTTTGAACTGAATTGTTTATGACTAGGAATATGAAGAGACTTATTATTCGAAGTAAGAGGCATCTAATACCAAGTGGTGGGACTTCAATTAATCCTAATGAGTCTCAAGGAGGCCTCCAATAGCGATAAAAGAGTTCAATGCTTTACAACAACTTGGAGGGTCTCAAGGTTAGCATAAGCTCTAACTTGAAATTTTGACAGAAAATTTGATGATTTGGTTCTGATCTTTTGTTGATCTCTTCATTGTTGCATTGTTTGAAACATTAAGCTTATGGATTGATAAAAATGTATTGAACTGTGGTGAAAGTGGTCACTAAACATTTAATTTACAAGATGGTGAAGGACATGAATGTGGAATAGCGTCGAGATTTAATAGACATTCACTGACTGATTTGTATAATTTGCTAATGACTCAGAACTACTTAGACAGGATTTGAAATCAGGATACATGTGAAATTATGAATTTGTTGTAGATTAGAATGAGAATAGTCATCATTATTCTTCTGTATATAGCTTCCCAGCTTTGATTCATATTTTGAACTATCTAATTTGAGTTATCTTGATCTTTTGCAGCTGTTACCCTAAAGCAGATTAGAGAACTCATGCAAGTCGACGGCTTAACCAATGATGAAGCGAAGAGTCATCTACAGCTGAGTTCAATTTCATTCTTATTCTACTAAAAGGAAACAGAACTAAAGCAGAGAAGTTTTAATTGCTCTATTTGTCTGATGATCAAGTCTTTCATGTCAACATACCATTGGCGGTTCATCGGTTATTTGAATTTTCTTGAAATAGTTGCAAATATATTTGATTTTTTTTATATATAAATGATGTCCCTCTTGGAAATTTTTTCTGCGTCCGTCATTGCATATATAATAATTGTGCTTAAAACCAGTTGTCATATAAATAAATTAATTAAATGTCAAGGGATCCCTAATTTAGGTGGTGATAGATTCTCCTCTCATATACTAGTTCATCAAAACGGTAAAAGTTAGATTCTTAGATTGAAATTGCTTAAATAAATTACGCGTGCATATGTAATACATAAAGACAGCAATCAGCTTATAAAGGTTTGTTTAATAATTAGTATCATTGGCTGCAAACTATATATTAATTATGGAATATTTATATATAACGTTATTAATCACATAATTGCATGTGCGTACGTGGTAATTTATCTCGAGTAATCACTGAAAGGGAATATAATATAAACATGTCCCAACATATTCTTTCCTACATGACTATGAATAATTAAATATTCAATTCATGTGAAGGGGCATTTGCAATTGGTAAAAGAAAACAAGCTGCATGTTGCCATTGGTGACGATCAAGAGCTGGTGATCTGTGGATAATCTCATTTTCATAAGGTCTATAATTTGGAACCGGAGTCTAAATATGACTTGTTGGGAATTTCAAAAAGACATCCCACCATGCACGTGGTGACGTGGGAAGTACAGAGAGGGTGAGAAATGGTTTTTGGTTTCCAGTTTGCGGATATCGGCGAATGAAGTGCTAAAAGAAGTGGGATGCCGTATTTGACGATTCATGGCTTAGCACAAATGGCACGTCAGCCGAAGATTCAAACATGTTGCTCCATATTCGTCCACTTGTGCATCAGGGCCCTTCACCATATATACACCTCCCTGGATGCTCACATTGCCTTTCATTTCTATTTAAGCTGTCTTTGGTTCAATTTTCCCAAAACTCACTTTTTGAGATACCATTTTTTACGAAATCACTTCTCAACAGTTTATATTATTCTTACCTGATTGAACAGATAACTTCCCAAAAAGTGTAAATTTGTATGCTTGATTGACAATTACACTTCTTAAAAAGTTGACTGTTAATTTCAATAATATTCTTCATAAAAATTGAATCACAGGAGACATTTTTTGATTTTTAGTAAATTATAATAACTATACCTCATGAAATTGTACTTTCTACCCCATTTTTTAAAGAAAATAAATTCGTGCGGTCAAAGAGAAGTCCACCATTTGGCTTTCAAAAAGTTGATTTTTTTTCCAACCAAACAAGAAAAGTTTCCAACTTTCTAGAAGAGCCCTACTTCCCCTTTTCAATGCCAAGCAAGCCCTTAGTTTCTTCATATTTTCATCCCTTCCTTGATCAAATTATCTACACATGCTTTGATGGGGAAATTATGATAGATTTCAGCAATTAATAACCCTAAAATTATTAAGATTTAGACTATATATATACGTCCAATTATTCAGGGGAGCAAACATTCATGTATACTATGGGTGAGAGTGAATGTGTGAATCGCACCAATAAGATTAGGCTTTGTATGTTTTTTTTTTTGACGTCAAGCAAGCAAATTTCATTAATGGAAATCAAGACCAAGCTGGCCAAAATACATCCTGGAGGGGTTAAACCCCAAACGTGAAGACCATTAAAAGAATCTGCCTCTCTGGCAAAATAATGAGCTACAATGTTGGCAGATTTCCGAATCAATTCAACTGGAACATTCGTTAGAATTGATAATGACTCAATACAATCAAGAATAATCAAACCAGCTATGAACCGACACATGGCACGCGATGTGATCGCTGCCACCAGAGAAGCACAATCACGTCCAAGCGATTTATGTCCTTAATCCAACTTAGCACGGATCTTACTCCCAGCGCTTCTAGGATCTCCGGGTCCTTCTGCCTTTCCACTGGAAACGCAAACCCACCAGCAAACCTGCCCATCCCATCCCGAACCACAGCCCCCACTCCACCAGCCCTTCCTCCAGTTGAAGCATCCATATTAAACTTAGTCCAGCCAACAGTTGGTCGCTGCCATTTCTCACACTCCTCTCTTATCAACACTCCATCTCCAGTAGTCCTCCATTCCTCGCAAACTGAGGGAAATAGACAAGATGAGTTCAGCATCTCTACCCCCAAACATGTTCATAAGTCGATCTCTATCCCACCTTTTTTCCCCTGGCACAAACAAATCTCTCACTAGCATGTCCTTCCCACCAGCAAGTTGATCTAGACCAGACTTATCTTAGGGTTGGGCGTTGGACATGATCATATGGTCTTACATTCAACATTCTATTAGTGTGAGATGTTAGAAACCGTATATGTGGCCATGAACTAATATGTAATTTAGTTTAATAAGTACTAAATTTCTATTGATTGTAGGTGAGATATTATTTTAGAGTTGTTTTAAACTAATGAGTCATGTTGATAGACCATGACATACCATCAACATAAGCACACTATTAAACCCTAAACTGGTCTTCTCTCTACCTATATAAGAGACGATTATTCTCCATCACAGATGACTGTCAGGAAGAAATCCTCATGAGGTAAGGAGAGAGAAATACAATTTAGTCTTGCTCTCATACGTGGTCGTTTGTTTTATTCGATTCTAGCCATGGAGCAAGGTACACTTCTGCTATTGATTACATGTTGTATGAAAATTATAACGTTCTAACATCCTAGACATTATGTTTGATGCAGATTAATTGGTTACTGCAATTAAGTTTTATATGTGATATCAGAGCTCTAGGTTGAGAACTTTATAATTTTCTAATAAGGATTTAATAGATGATTTTGACGGCTGCGACTTGATTAAATCTGTAACTATGCTTCTGTAACATGTTTTCATGTTTTGGAAAATTAGGGATTTATTTTGTAGCTCCGCTTCGTAATTGCGGCAAGCACTGTATGTTATTAATTTAATTTGCTCTCGGACGAATTAAATTTGTTTGCCGCACACATTATGAAAACTTCGTTGTCATGTTTCCAGGCCGTGGTATTTTCAAGTTGTGATGATCAAGTGAATTATTTTGTCATTATGTGGGCTATTGGTTGCTTGGCTATTACTTGCTGTGGGAATTGAAATTGAAATTAGAGTTGGCTATGTATGTTACAGTGGCAACCTATGTTTGGTAAATATTTTAATTAATGTTCTTTAAGGTTCAATTTTCCTTGTTTCGAAAACAGTTCACGGATATTAAGCACTGTTTCAATTCCCATTTACGGTCAAGTAGTTTTGACAACATTATGTGTTTGATTTTAAAGCCATAATGATTAAAGCTTAATTATTTCATTGCTGTAAATTGAATTGGCATTAAGAGTAGCCATTAACAGTTTCAAGTGGCAATGAATTAATAATTATTATATTTATTATGAATTAATTTTAATGTTGGTGTCTTATAATGATGATTTATACATGTACTGTTATGTGTATACATTGCCATATAATTTATATATCTTATGGAATATTCAAGTTGCTATTTCATACTTAGTGTTTAACTTCCGCTATGCGTATACACGTTTATGATCATAATGTACGAAGACTTGTGTGATTTACGATTATGAATCTGTCAAATGACTCTTATGGACTTTGTTTTAATCACTTGTCTATTGAAATAGGAATGAATCATTTAATTTGATATTCATATTAAAGTAATTTGTTAGTCACCAAAGTGGCC
>CAODLS012184280.1:0-20304 GCA_948243855.1 Flueggea neowawraea
TAGATGGCAAAATGCATCGTAACCGAAGTTTCTGTGCGGTGTTGACAATATTGTATAAACATGCGCTCCTTCAAAGGAAGGAAAGAATATCACAACACATGATCATACCATGCGTGTTATATACACTACCATAGGGATGAAAAAGATTGAAAAACGATCTCAATTTTTCTAGTGTGAGTCCCTGCCATGAATATGTGGTTCTCGGTACTACCTACTCTTAGAAACCTTAACACATTCAAAATGTATAGTTGAGTTTGGCTACTTTAGCTTGTCGTTAATAGTCATGATCGATTCGACAAAGCGTGACAAGCTGGGTAAGTAAACTTGGCTATATGGATTGTCTAGTGTAAGAGAGAAAGTTTGTTTCTAGACGCATTTGCACTAGTCTCAATAGTTCGCTAAACCGGATCTCATGTAGTATGTCACATGATGTGTGAACTATGAGTAAAACTTTCGTGAGATCGTGAAGTTCGAAAGCAGCGATTGTGGTTACGAACTAGGAGAAGGCGTACGTTCCAACAATCTGTGTTGTTGTTGCATACACTTCTGCAAAAATGGAGTTGTTCTATGAGAGACGCCTTCTGGCAAGATTGAGATATAAGTTGTTATATAACTCTAAAAGGTGTATAGCAAATAAGCTCTCATCGTGTGCTGGTCACACGTTCTATTTGCTTATATGACGAAATGATCGAGCATGGTTACATGAGTGCTAACCATGTTGCATGGTAATATATGACACGAGATCATTATCATGATTGGTAGTAGTTTCATCATGATCTATGACGAGTTATGGTTACGTCATGTGCGAATGAGAGATGTTGAAAAAAACGGTTCCCTATGACGGGTGAACTGAACCCAGTTGATCACGATGTAAACAGCGACTGTAGACCGAAACCAATTGGCAAGCCCAATTGAGTTGGGCTCGTAATGCCCATTGGGCCCACAAGGGCCATGAGCCCATTAGGCCCAAAAGTCCATTAAGGGTTATTATAAATAAAAGAGAGGAGGAAGAGAAGAGTGAGAGAAGATGGAAAGAAAGAAAGGGAAAAAAGGGAGGAGAGAAGAAAAATGTTCTTCTCTCCCTCTCCTTCCATGAGCTCTTTCTTCTTCCTCCCTCCATGGCTCCCACACTCCTCTCTCCATCAAGAAGAAGTCGTTCTTCTTGAGTAGTCGATTCAACATGGCATCTAGAGTGCGAAAGAGACGAGCTCTCCCGTTGGTTACAACCCGACCGTGATTTTCTCGCGAGACCAATAACAAAACCTGGTCCCGTAGCTGTTGTCCGCTAAGGCTGGGCACGGGTCGGGCCAGGCCCGATTGACCGGGCCAAATGCCCAGCTCAGGCCCGCCCATTCAAAAGGACGGGTCAGGCAGGGCCAGCTCGCGGGCTAAATTTTTTAATAAAAAATATTAATTTTCTATATATTCTTTATCAAAATATAATTTAACATATACTTTATTAAATAAATTATACTTTAATAAATACTAAAGAATTCTTAAATTTATAATTGACATTATTTTGACTAATTTATAACACATAATACATCAAATTGATATTAATATACTATATTATACATATAATATAAAAAATATATATTATATATAAGTGTGGGTCAGGCTGGTCCGACGGGCCAAAGCATAAACCCAGGCTCGACCCTATGTTATATAAAAAAATTTCGGGTCGGGCCGCGGACCAAGAATTATTGGCCCAGCCCGACCATTTTTTCTGGTCGAGCCCTACTGTCCGTTGTTGTGCTTCTGCTAGAATTGAGATTGGTAAATTTAACATATTTACTATATTATTTATTAGTTAAACCGGTATTCGATTCCTTCAAATATTTTATATCAGATATTTTATTTAAAAGATACACTTCTCTATAATTATTTTGTATCTTATCACGTCATGTTTCTGATTTTAGTTTGCTATATATAAAATAATAATAATTGAGATGCAAAAATACTTTTATTTCTAATATATTTAGCTATTTTAAAATATATTTGTATAATAATTGTGTTCTCAACTTCTTTTTCGCCTGTTGAGTTTTAACTATTGACTTGAATCATTTAAAGTAATTTTGTTGTTGAAACAAACCTGCAAGAGTTACTTTTTTATTAAAATGTAACATTATTTATTAAGGTGTAACTTTTTTTGTTAAAGTTATAGAAATTTTAAATATATAAATGAAAATAATTAATTAATTATTAATTATAAAATTATAAATTTTAATAAAAAAATATTGTACTTTGATAAAGAATTTTACATTTTAATAAAAAAGATTGCATGAGATGGAAGTTTATAGGAAAAAATTATCCACTTTTTTTAATCTAGTTAAAATGATAAGTTAGAAAATTTATCACTGATATATTCTACAAGTATCACATATAAAATTCACCAACTCAAATCGTTTGATTAAGTATTTAACCTCTTTTTTTAGAAAAGGGACCAACTCACTTGGTTTTCATTCCATCTAAGCTAGCACCATTTTTAAGTGACAGTACGCAGGATTAAATCAACTAAGTTGAACTCGCACATGTATAGTAGGTTGAATATTATTGATATAAAGATCAGTAAGATAGGTCTCAGTGCGTGAATTAGAAGCATTACAAGCTTCATCAGTGGAGTCTAATCTATCAACATATAAAATTCGAACAAAGTTCTGATGAAAATTAGAGGCATTATCTAAGGTGAGATCCTGTAATAAGTCTTGTCTTGTGAGCCACTGTGCAGCCTGGTTGTAATCTCTACGGATAAACTTAACTTGGGCAGTTGGGCGATCCAATCTTTGTTAAGCAAGTCTTGAACTTTCTTAAGAAGAGCTATTTGGGTGCTTTCCCAGATTCGAACACCAATAATGTATTGCGAAACTAACTCTGAATCGGCCTCTAAGATGTCATTTCTAATGTACCGCCAACCTGATTTAATTTTGATTTACAATCAAGGATTAGACTTTAAAGTCTCACTTCCTATTCTCACAACTTTTTTTTTTGAAAAGTAAAATTTAATGTCAACATATTAACAACTCACTAAATAAGATAAACAATTTCATCATATCTAGTGTTTAAGTCGAGTTTCTTTTTTTCTGTAATCAAATACAATTATAATAAACTCTGTAAAAAAAATAAACAATGAAAATCTCAGCGACATTAAACTTTAACCAATCTAACCATTACATATTATTACTGTAACCTCAAACTAAGGCAATTACAAGCACGAGAAATACCAACATAAACTACGTACTAATTTCACTTGAAATTAGTTCAAGTGGTTAGATATATGCATTATCAATTAAAACAGATATTGAGAGTTTACTACCCCATAATGAAAAAACAAAAAAGCTACATACTATACTAAAGTGGAACAAACCTATAGACCACTCTGCTAAATCACAAACCTTATCGTCACTTTGGTAAGGTACCAGTGCTCAATACAAACCCAAAGGACCGTCTGGGAGAAAACCAAAACCAAGTGGATCGAGTAGAAGGGAGTCATTAGAAGCTGAAGAATGGAGTACCCGAAGCAATCGACGGGTGTGAAAATAATTCCAAAAAGAAGAGAGGATGAAGAAGAAGATGGTGGAAATTGGTATCATTTTCTTTCAAGCTTAATAAAGTTGGCTTAGTTGGTATTGTATATTTATAGTGCTGATAATTTGTTGCTATGTTAGGTGATGATGATTGTTACTTGAGCATAAAGAGAGTCATATTTGCTTGACTTTTTTGAGAATCGTTCTTCTACGTCATTTATGATAAAACGATGAAATTGTGTGATCAATTTTGAGAAAAATTATCACATAACTTTATTTTTCTTAATCAAATCCTCGCCTATAAGGGAAACAACAAAGTAATGAGACAAAAGTGACATGATAAATATATATTAGCTGGAATGGCAAATATTTTGTGCAACAGGATTAAAAATATATATATTATAAAATTTAGGCAACCAATGAGATCTTTTTTTATCAATAACCAATGAGATCTTAAATTATAAGAATCTCCAATATTATTTAATTTCAACTAATCGGCTTGTAATCCATTGAAATTAAAGTTAATTTTTAAATTAAAAAGTTAAGAGTTTGATTCAAAAGCAAATAAAATGAATTATAAAAAAATATTATTCAACTTATAAAAAAATATTATTCAACTTCATAATAATGATATGAGATTTCAAAGAATTAAAAGATGCTTGACTTAGAAGCAAACACAAGCAATTGCTTCTAAGAATTCGGATAGCAGCTGAAGTAGTTGATATTAATCAATAATCAATATGTCTAATCAGGGCATTGGAATTTGAAAATTGGATAATAATACTGGTAAGGAAATTGGATAACCTTCTTCTTCTAGGTGAGAGCCTTTTAACATTTAAAACAATCCTTTTTCTTTGCTAACTCAGAGTGAAAATTAAACTTTCAATCTGTTAGTGTCCACGACATAAAAATAATATATCACTAACCTACAAGTATATTGGTTAATATTCAACATTTTAATTGCATATTCTGCAGCAGTGTAACAGCTAAACATTGAAACATATTACCGAATTAACAAAAGTTACATGAATGATTAATTAATGAAGAAAAGAACAAGAGCAGATATGAGAAACTTTGGTTATTTTGCTGTGGATTCTAATTTGAGAAAAGTTCAATTCCATCACTTCGATATAACATTAAGCCAAAAGCATGAAAATTGAAAACCAACAAAATATGGGTAGAGTGATAAGAAATTTCCTCGAACATGTCTAGTTTAATTTCCAGATGTAACCAGAAAGTAGTAGGTAAGTAAAACAAATTTGTGAGGATCAATTCCTGTTGTCCATATAATGGTTATACTAATTTGAATTCAAATTTTCTTTACAGTCACAGATCATAGTTACATCTTATATCTGATTTCAATAATAGAACTAAGGAACTCAATCAATCACTTGCTGTTGTGACTCCTCTTCTTCTTCCTTTTTTTTTTGAGGTCTATTTTGTAGAAGTACTCAAACTGGATTAATGATTGATTTTTATACTTTATCATAAGTCCAATTGGTTACCTTCAATTACGTATAGATTAAACCGCACTCAAAGGTGAGGTTAGGTATTTGCTACTGTATCAGAAATGATATCTCAAATTATAACAGCTCTGGATTATAATATATATATCTCACCATTCTCATGGTGAATGAGACAAACATATGTCAGTTTCAAAAATGAGACAAATATATGCATTTCAAATTAGGATCGTATTTTGAGGTTACGAACGATTCTATAACATGTCTTTTTTCCATTCTAGTGAAAATTAATTTATAATTGTTAGCCACCAAAAAATAAATTGTCATCAGGACCTCGGCCAGTAGAGTCACAGACATGGTATGATAATACCACATCATCTGGCAAGAACAAGAAAGTTGGTTATTACCACTTTTATGTATTGACCAATACATAAATAAAGTGGACAAGAAAACATAGTGTGCTTGCAATGCTATTGGTTACATGGCTTAAGATAAGGCTGACAACAATTGAGTATCAACAGGTTTTAATAAGATTAAATAGTATAAATTATATTTATTTTTACACTTATAATTTTACTTTTTAAAAATAACTCTTAACAATATGACTTTTTTCGCATTTGTAGTACCAAAACAAACTTTCATCTAAAAAAGTGTGTTTTGTTGATATGACACTAACGACGTATTTATGAGGTTTGTCAGTGCCACATGGCAGTTGTCTACATAGATAGAAAAGAAAAAATGTCTTATAATCGATGTGAAATTACTGATCATAATGTGATGATATTTCTCCTTTTTTGTCCACATCAACTGCAACATTTTTTTTTGCCTACATAAACGATTACCATAGGATGTTGTCAATGTCACGTTAACAAAATATATTTTTTTGAAAGCTTGTTTTTTGGTGCCAAAAATGTTAAAAAAAAGTATAAACTATGTTATTAAAAGTTATTTTTAAAAATAAAGTTATATTATAAAAATAATTATAGTTTATATTATTTAATATCATAAAACCTATCAACAGGTATCAAGCCACACTTTTTGGACAGTTGTTGTGTTTAGAACATGTTTAGGGAAGTTAGTGATATGATGAGGACAGTTGCATGGAAAGCGAAGGAAATGGAGGCACACGTTGCAGGCTAAATGCTGTAAAAGAGAAACATAGACTTCACATAAGAAGATCTCAATATCAACACAATTTAATTATTTTTGTTATTTATTTTTATCTTTTCCTTGGCCTAATTTTTAGTCTAGCTTTAGTGTAGTCTTTATTTTCCTTTAATTCAGGTCGTAGTATCTTTGCCTTTATATTTCATTGTTTTTTACATTTACCTTTCCCTCTAATTTTATTCAATTGTACTCTTATATCTTATATTTTAATGAAATTCACCATTGTTTATCATTTATTCATCTATAATTTTAAAGTCTCAGACTGCTAAACAATACAAATCCTTCAATAAGCATGACCACTCTCGAGTGTGATTCCTATAGGTCGGTGAGTCTCAGGGCCGAAAAGGCGGCTAACAATAGTATAAACGCTTATGATTTCTTAATAGCAATATAGGATCATTTTTAATGCAATGAAAAACATTCCACTGAGCATTTGGGTCTCCACTAACAGCTCCAAAAGTAGAGTAGTTGTTAAAGAGTTAATTATATGGTATCTCTAAATTAAAATTTAGATTTAGACAAATAATACCTAAAGTTTAGTACTTAGCTTAATGCTATTTTTTTCAATTTCAACTTTATTATATAACACTGTTTCAAATCAAATCTTAAAAATATCACGTTCCTCCAAATAAAAATCAATTTTTCTTTCATTTTAGTACTTCTTTTCTCTCTCCTCTTTTCTCTCTCCTCCTCTCCTTCCTCTCACTCACGTTTTCCCTCAACAGAAACCCTAGAATTTCGTCGTCTGCCGCCCTCATATGTCGCTTCGTCTCCTCTCCTCCTCTCTTCGCCGCTCTCTCACCGGTTTCTCTCTCTCTCCCCTCTCTCAATTCTCTGTCCGCTCGTCCTTCCTCTGCTCGCCACTCCATTGTCTCAGTCAATCGGGTCACCTTCCTCCGCCGCTCCTCCTCCTTCCCTCGTCACCTCCTCTCCTTGATGCTTTTCTCTTCTCATCGTCTCGGTCATCCCCTCTCACCTCCACTTGCTAACGGTTCTCTCTTTTGTGTCTTGGCTCACATTTGTCTGTCTACCTTCGTCGCATCTTCCTCTGTGTTGGTTGCCAATCTCTAGCACAATGATTGGGTGGTCGTTGGCGTTTGGCTGTGGAGTGACAACATGAATCGATTCATGGATTGCGGCGGTGGCTACGTGATTCTGCTAGGGTTGGCCTTGCATGTTTCAATTTCTATAATTTACAAAAAAGACCAGACTTATAAATTTTTTTTAGAAGTGTTTTTTTGTTTATTCAAGTTGTAGGTTGATGTTGTTTAAGTTTGGTTTATTTTGTGCATATGTCATTAATTGTGGAGACATTTGGATACATTTATAAATTTATAATGAGGTTAATTTAGTTTTATAAATTCAGAATTTCATATTTTGGATACTTGTGGAGATATATGGATACATTGGGAGACATTTAGATATATTTGGAGACTAAAAAATTGTATACAAATTAAAATTTGGATACATATGGATACTATAAAAAAAATTGAGATTTGGATACATTTTGGCGACTATCGAAAAAATTGTAAAAATTATATTTAAAATTGTAATTTGGAGAAATTTAATTTAAAAAATTTTAAATAAAAAATTTATTAAATCTAATTTCATATAAAAAATTTTGATTTAGAGACATTTGGATACCACCGAATACATTCTGAAAGATCAGATTTTTTCTCTCTTAAAATTTATCTTTTCGCAAAAAAATAATTCCTCATTAAAATATCGTGATTTTCCATGAAAATATCTCAAATTCTTAGCCAATTTTGCAAGATATTTTAAGAGTATTTCTATTTATGAAAATGTATTTGGTGCATGATAAAAATCTAATTCTAAAATTTAATTTTATATAAATGTTAAATTTTCCGGTTGTGAATTGCAACTGCAGCTCTGCAGGTCCGCGAAAAGTTCTCCATCTCAAACAAGGCCTTAGTATAGAGCCGAAGAAGTTTGGGGCCGAAAAAAGCTGCTGTACTCTCCATTATAGTTTAGGAGGTCCAGTCTGACCTTTTTGAAAACTTATTGGACTATTCCAGAGTCCAAAACATGTAAGTTTTGTTGGGTTTTCCAAACCCATCTTTTGCTTTTTAAAAACTGAACCAAGATTACAAGCAGAAATTACACACCATTAACACCATTTCCGATCCTGTGTTTAGAAGCCCCAAATGTCAACTCCTGCCACAAATGTGACCAAGTATTAAATGTTAAAGGCCAAATGTTTGATTAAACTAACATAAGATATTAAGATTCACCTAGAAAGCCGATTAGATTTTTAAGCATTTTTTATAATATGATTATAAATGAGTTGAATCATAATGAGATTATGAGTTCCAAGTATTAATGAGATTAATACATATTGAAGGATTAAATTAGCACCTCGTTTCATGAGCAATGCGAATTATAAACCTCCCTCGCAACCGACTTGCGAAAACCGCTTAAACACACCCAACGCTTAATCAATATAGTTTTGATTAAATATTTTTATAATTGGATTATGATTGTTATTGAATGTTGATTCAATATGCATGGTGTATGACATAGCCCAATAAACCAATGTGATTGATTTTAAAGTTTTGTAAGGGTTGGCGAATGCGCCTATTTCAAATACGACATGCGAGTCGTTCTTGGCGAATGTGTCAATTTCTTTTAGAACAAGATTAGTATATAGATTTATATATTGTTTGTAAAAGAAGATGGATGTCGTTCGTTGCGATGAAAATCGAAGAACACCCCTAGGTTAACCCCGATCTTTCACATTGGCTTGTGAAAATGTCAACTTAGATTTGGGATTTGTCATGACACGTTTACATTATGTTTTATATATACATGTGATGTTATATATGCCATGGTTGAATGTTTTATCCCACAAATACAAACATGATCCATATAAAATAGTAAGTCAAAAATGCCTCCCATAATCAATAACTGTCAAGGTTTTGTTCATCGGTGTTGTAGTTTCTGCCTCCGTAGGGTGCACTCGATTACCTTAGTGAGGCAATGGGTAGATAACAGTTATCTACAATTGGTTATGATCTGACTTAACATGGCTATCAAAACGGTTTTGGGCCTAGAGCATAAAAGGGATTTATACGTCGGGACATGAGATGTCAAAATCCTTAGAAATACAAGAGTTATATACGATATAATTGAAAGGATTTTTCTACCTAAATAGTTAAGGTTATGGACTAGCTCAGCTGACATAATTTTGAGTGAAATACGGATCTTGTACCCACTAATAGTTTTAACTTTGATGATGTTAAATTTAGTGAGAGTCTTTTAAAGACCTCTTATTACAACTTTGCATATTTTGTAAGTAGTTATAATGGCAACAAACAACAACACATAAACCTTTATATTGAGATCGATCATTGAGAAGGATAAATTGAATGTGACTAACTTCCTTGATTGGTCTCAAGAATTGTTCTTAAGTAAGAAAGGAAGAGGTATGTTGGGACTATGGAATAAGAATGTTTTTTTGAAAATGTTGATCAGAATATTAATACTGTCCATTTAGAATTGATGCAAGTACAGGTGGTGATTGCGGCAGATGGGTTCTTTGATACACTTCATCGGCAAAAACTTGATGCCCATGATAAGTTAGAACAATCCCTTCTTCAGATAGAGATCCTCCTTAGAAGTAAGAGCAGGGTTCGTTGGCTTGAAAGTGGATATCGTAATTCTGATTTTTATCATAGCGTTATTGGTCGTCGCAAAGTGAAGCGGGCTATTAATGATTTGGTGGTTGATGGCCAGCTCTCTCATGATCAAGTTGCTATTCAAGCTCATGCTATTGCATATATTACCAGAATTTTTTTTGTCGACTGTGGCTTATGATAAGGCCTTCTCTGTGATCCATGACACCATTCCTTGCTTGGTGACTTCACAAGAAAATGAAAATTTTTTGCGACCTCCTTCTGTGGAGGAAATTCGATCCACGGTTTTGCTATGGATGCCGACAATGAATGGGCTCGGATGGTTACTGGCTTTTTTAAAAGCTTTTTGGGATGTTGTCCACCATGAGGTATGTTATGCTGTTAGATTCTCTTTTTTTTTTTTTATCATGGTTGCATTCCTACAAGGCTCAACTCTCGTAATCTCATACTCATTCCTAAGAGTCTTGAAGCTAATGAAATATTGGCCTTTCGCCCAATTGTTTTGAGTAATTTTGTTTTCAAGCTCATTACAAAAATTCTAGCTGATAGGCTGGCAATTGTGGCAACCAGAATTATCTCACCCAACCAATTTGGTTTTTTAAAAAAATTGTAATATCTTTGATTGTATTGCTCTAACTTTGGAGGGAATTAATTTGCTCAAGAAACAGTATTTTGGTGTTAATAGGGCATTAAAATTTGACATAAGAAAGGCCTTTGACACCCTTGCATGGGATTTTATTATGGAAGTACTGGTAGTTTTTGGTTTTGATAGTACTTTCTGTCAGTGAATTCGGGTTATTTTCACATCTGCTCACCTTTTAGTAGTCTTCAATGGCACCCCTTATGGTTTTTTTAGTTTCCCTGGGAGTCAGACAGGGGGACCCTTTGTCTCCTCTTCTCTTTTGTCTTGCAGAGGACTTCCTCATTCGTAGACTTACTAATTGGTTGAAGCAGGATCCATTGTGCTTATCACTCAGGTCAATATGATTTCCCTTCTCATTTGCACTATGTTGATGATATTTTGGTGTTTTGTAAAGCCTCAAATCAAAATATAGGTGCTCTTAGTGATTTGTTGGAATCTTATGGGAACTTGTCTGGTCAAAGGGTCAGTTGGGACAATCCAATATTTTCTTTAGGAATAAGATCAGTATGCAAAGGAAGCTTTCTTTAAAGGACAGGTCGAATATGCGTTTGGGTTAGTGGCCATTTATTTATTTGGGGATGCCTATATTTGTAAGTGCTCCTTTGAGGCAATGGCTCCAGAGTATTGCTGACAGGATTGTGGTAAAGTTTGCCAAATGGAAAGGTGATACATTGTCTCAAGCAGGTTGGGCCTGTTTGATTAATTCTGTCATAATGGATTCATTCTTACATTCTTTTGTAATGTACTAATGGCCTAGAAACCTCTTCCGACATATGGAGAAGTCTATCATAATTTTTTTGTGGACATGTTCTACTATAACCAAGAAGATTGTAGATGTCTTGGGATATCTGTTACCAACTTGTTAAAGAAGGTGGATTTGGCCTAAAACATCTAAAGTCTCTAAATGAAGCCCTACTACGAAAGTTTGCTTGGAGTATTATTGAGGGTACATCTTTTGCTAGCTCTATTTTTAGATGGCGATTTTTGACTCCCAATGGACATCCCAAATCTGTTTATTTGAGTTCCTCTGTATGGTCATCCATTCGCATTCATTTTAATAATATGTTTGAAGACTCATTGTGATTGGTTGAGGAGCTCAGTTGTGTTAGTTTTTGGCATGGTCGATGGATCATCCTTACTATTGCAGATTAGCTTGGGCTGATGGCTTGTGTGGAAGGCACTGTGAGCTATTTCCGTGATAATGGCAAGTGGAAAATTCCATGGCGAGTGAGCCTTGCTTTCCCCATTTTGGCGACTAACATTGATAATGTTTGGGTCATTTTGAATAGTGTGAACTGGCTTGTATGGGTTCCTTCCACAGATGGTCTGGTCTCCACCAAAGGCCTCTATGCATCCATTCGACCGCATAACACAAGTAAATTATGGCATTGATTTATTTGGGCGCATTTCATTCCTCCTTCTCGTTCTTTTTGCTATTAGAAGGCGATTCATGGGCGAACGCCGACGAAAATGGCTTTAATGAATTGTAGTTTTGCTATGGTATCTATGTGCAGGCTTTGTTATGGTGCTACTGAATCTCTTAACCATTTGTTCTTAGAATGCAGATTTGTTAAAGGCGTGTGGGAGGCATTTTGGGCTTTATTTTTTTGTGGCTTTCCCTCTTGTGAGTCGCTTTCAAAGATCTTTGACATTGTTGCCTTGTTGAAATTTAGCACTCAATTTCGGGTTTATTGGAGAACTTCCTTGGTGACCATGGTTTGGGTGCTTTGGCAGACTAGAAATAAAGCCATATTTGATGATATTCCACCTTATGTTTCCTCGTCTCTTAGGCATATTTGGTGTGCCATTCGTGAGACGAATTATTTTCAAGTTGACTCTATGAATTACAGTTTTTTTTTTTTATTTTCATGTCCTACAGCAGCTTTGCATTCAAGGGAGACCACCTAAAGCCCTATAAGTGCTTCTGTTTGTTAGCAGCCTATGTCGCCAAACTAGATAAAGGTTAATACTGATGGGTCTTATGCGGATTCTTTATCCGTTGCTGGTGGAGTTTTCCGCACTCCCAGAGGTTTTCCCTGGGGTTGCTTCTCTCTTCTAACTGGTAGCATGCCAGCTTTTGTTGAGGAACTCATTGCAGCTATTTAAGCAATCAAAAAAGTTTGGGATATGGGTTGGCATTCTTTATGGCTTGGGAGTGACTCAACTTATGTGGTACAATTAATTAAATCTCGCTTGGTCTCGGTCCCTTAGCATGTTTATTTGGATTGACAGAAATGTTTGCGACTTTTGTTTGATATGACTATGGTTGCTTCTAATATATTTAGAGAATGGAATAGAGTAGCTGATAAGCTTACCGATCATGGAAGGTCTTTGGATAGCTTGGAATGGTGGTTAACTTTCCCCAGTTTTTGCAACTCCTTGGTCTATGATGATTTAAATAGAGTTGAAAATTTTCTTTTTGTTTAGATAAGGATATTGTGATCTTTTTGCCTGTTTGGGTTATACCTTCAAACTTTACATATTTTCTTTTTATATTAATAAATTCTGGGCTCTTCAAGATGAAAAGGTCATAAGAGAGGTGTCAACCTTGTTGAAATGTCACTATTGCGGTCACTGATTCCTAGGCTTGTGTCTTTATTCAAAAAAATCTTGCTTGAGTTCTCGTCTCCCACCTTCCATACGTATACGCTGTTAAAAACAATAAAAAAATACATAAGAAATTAAAGAGCAAAAGATAGCACGACAGAGATATAGTGATGGAATGGACTAATTGAACTGGAAAATAAACAGACATACATCCTACCAACGCCTATCGATGGCTTTGCCACCAATGATATAATAATCATGTGCTTTATGAAAGGGACGTTGGCAGTGATGTGCACATACTTTTTTATGCACTCTTCTGCTTTCAGTAGAGGACACTGCCAGATTTCTAAGAATTGAAGTGTGGGAGGGAGACCACTCTTTCGCAAGCACCGGAGCTTAGGACATCCATCAATCAATAATATCTCAAGAAAGGTGAGGTGTCGGATATCATTTGATATAGATTTGAGGTTGTTGAATCTCTTGATTTTAATATGTGTTAAGAAAGTTGGGAGTTGAAGGTGTGGAAACAAAACCACTGTATCTGTACTTGGACTTGGACCATGGATCTCCCGACTTGTAAGAGAGGTGAATCAGTGGAGTACCCACTCTGACATTGACTGCTTTAGGTTTTTTGAAGAATAGATAGTAAGGGTTCTTAGGTTTGGAGGCAAACCCTTTTCTGTAAAGGACCATTACCCGAGTTTCAATACTTAGAGATCGAAGAGAGCCGAGGTTTGATAGAGCTGATAAATTATTAGCTCCCCTGATATTTAAGTCTACAAGAGATTTCTAAGTAGTTAAATTCCCAAGAGAAGTGAGATTGGGTACACTCCTCAAGATAGAGCCTAGAAATACATATGAGATACGACAACTCTCTAGTGAATGAGGAATCTGGCCACCTAGATAGACGTTGAGGGATGGACAATTACAAATTTCCAAACTCCTAAGATTAAGAGAAGGAATGTTCTTATCACCATGCTTCATAATACCCTTAGGTAATATCTTCAATGATATACAATCTTCGATTGTGAGATCTGTAATGCTGCAAGGAAAACCTCCTGCCGGTAACACTTCTAGTTTTGGACAGCTATAAATCTCCAAAGATGAGAGATGTGCGAGGTTTTTAAACCCATTTGGCAGCTTCTCCAATTCATCGAAATCCCATATCTTCAAGATTTCAAGATTGGAAGGCAAAATCTCTTCTTCCTCTTCCCTATTTAATGATGTAAGTTGCTTACATTGTGTAATCTCCAAAAGCTTTAGACTAGTGAGATTACGGAACCCATTTGCCAACTTCTTCAATATAGGACAACCACGAATGCTCAATTCTTGAAGGTTGCATGGCATAAGTCCTTTCACACCCTCAACCAATGACACCATCTCACAACCATAAAATTTTATACTCTTCAAACAATCAAGTTTCTTTAAGTCTATTCCTTCTTGCCATAAATACTTCAAATTATCACAATTGTCAATCCTGATGTCTTCAAGTGCTTCTAAGGAATCTACAAGCTCTTTGTTTAGATGTTCAAGGCATGCGATACTTCTCATTTCAAAGGAGTAAGGGAGGACACATTAGGCACATTTTCTAGCAACATTCAATTGCATTCCAAAATTCTCAATGTAGAAAGAGATGGAAGCTTTCTTGACCACTCCACTAATTGTTGACAGTCCTCTACATGAAGATTTTCGAGCAAAGGGAGGCAACTTAGATACAATTGAAGCAACTTAAGACAACATCTCAATTCCAGATCATGATGATTAGGAAATATTACAGTAGTTTCTTCATTGGGCCTATTTGACCACCGCTCCCAATTGGACAAGTCAACCTCTCCAAAGATGGAAGAAACACCTTAGGCTGAGAGGAAAAAGGCATTTACCCATAAGACTCTAAACCCAATTCTTTTATTCCATCCATGCCACTTACTACCAGATCTCTAAGTAAAAGAAGCCCCTCCAAGTGGTGGCATTGATGTGACATTACGACAGTAATACAACCCCAAATACGCCATGTTATTAAACGATATATCCCCTACCCAAGATGGGAAGCTTATGCCCGCATAATCAGAAATTGTGAGCTTTTCTATGTTTTGATGAGGCCGTAGTGCTTTAAGGACTTTTTTTTCATGATTTTTATCTAATGACTCTTCAAATCTGTTGCTCCACTCCAAGCTTAATTTGCGGAGATCATGTTTTCTTTTAATATTGGCATCTTCTACGTCTTGGATATAGACCACATTATCTAATCTTTCTATACTAATATGTCCTTAAAGAAGTGACAGCTCCTTCAACTCTCCTATGCTAAGTCCTTTGTCTTTTCCCACAACAAACTTACTCAAAATCGAGAGATTAATCAGATTACCCATCCCTAATGGCATCTCCTGCAAGTTGTCTGTAAATTTAATGTCAAGGTGGTGCAGGTTGATCAAATTACCAAAACTATCAGGCAACCTACAAAGATTGCTACAACCAAGCAGCATCAACATTTGCATATTATCGAGTTCACAAAAAGATTCAGGCAACATTTTAATCTTACTTCCGGTCAAGTCAAGGAGCCTTAGGTGCATTAAACCAATAATAGAACTCGGTAACTCTGTGATAAAATAGCCAACTAATAATAAGACCCTTAATGTCTTCAATTTCTGCACCAATTTGTTGACCACATGACTACTCAAATAGGAAGAAACAAACCACGATTCTATCGATAAAAGCATCTGTAAACCCCTCATTTTGTGAAGGGGTTCAAATCTTTTGGAGGTGTCATACATGTGACGAGTGAATGTCATATACCGAACTTTCGCAAGAGATTTGTAATTTTCACCTTCCACTTTATCATCTAAGTTGAAGCATATTCATTTGCTAACAAATTGAGCTAGATCGCTAATGAGATCATGCATCACATATTTCGACTTGTCGCTAATAGATTGTTGAAAAAAGGACCTTGACACTAGATCTTGAAAATATAAATGCCCCAACTTTTCCATCCGCTTTTGTTTCTTTAGTTGTTGAAGAAAGCCCTCTGCCATTCACAGGAGAACCAAATCATCCTTACTAAATTCATAATCCTCTGGAGAAACTCCACAAAATGCAAAACACTGTTTCAAATGGGATGGAAGACGATGATAGCTCAGTCTTAATGATGGAAGAATGCCACTTTTGTCATCATCCAACTCCCATATCTTACTGTTCAGTATGTCTTCCCACTCCTCAAAGCGTTGTTTATGACGCAGAAGGCCTCCGAGGGTCTTTGCTCCTAAAGGTAATCCCTTGCATCTCTTCACAATTTCTTTCCCCATCTCCTTCAAATCAGAATGTTGATCAAAATTCTCTGCACACAGTGCATGTTGAGCAAACAGGGGTAGGCAATCTTCATTTGACAACTCCTTTAATTCATAACTAAGAGCGGAGCCAACCATTGATGAAACAGCCTTGCTACGAGCTGTTAAAATGATTTTGCTTCCTGGTGCTGCTGCGAAAAACGGATTGCAAAGTGTGGTCCATTTCTCATAATTCTCACTCCAGACATCGTCCAAGACTATCAAAAACTTCTTTCCAAATAATTGTTTCTTCAATTTCACTTAAACCATATTCAAATTATCAGCTTCACAACCCTCCCAATGGGAAAGAATGGCTTTACTTATCTACCAACATCAAAATTATCAGATATAAAGGGCCATGCTTTTACAGTAAAACTCAACTCTCTTGTCATTGTATACACATTGAGCAAGAGTTATTTTGCCGACACCTCCCATACTAACAATAGAAATCACCAAGAAACTAGAGCTGCTTGTTTCACCACTCATTAACCAATCGATTACAGCCTCCCCTGTCACCTTCTCTCCTGTAGACCTTGATTTCCTTCATCAGTGATGTTGTTGCCACGTGCTCATTCGCTTTTCTTAACTTCCACTGTCATTTGTTCTCAAGTTGAAGGCATCTTTTTGAGTCACAATTTCTTCCAACCTTGTAGTGATCTCCTTTAATTTGGAACTAATCTTCAGATTACGTATTACTACAGTGGGTTTCAAACTTATGCAAGAGTTAAGAATTAGCTTCCGCAGAGTACTCGGGCTTGCTTGAGATTCTGCCCTCAGTTTGCTTCCAAAAGCTTCTGTTGCAAACTCATCTAATATGTCCTCTGCATCATAAGCTAAGTCCCGTAAGTTGCTGAGCCAGTTTTTCGTAGCTCGGTTTGTTATTTGCTTCTCTTTTGCGTCGTTCAGCACTAAATTTATTTCCATCAACCTTGATTCCCACTTCTTAAGCTCAGCATCTATTTGTTTTTTGCGTGAAAACTTGAGGAATTCTCTAGAGGTCAACTTTGTAACTACGGTCTCAAGAAGCGCAGAAAGAATGGCTTCTTCAACAACTTCCATTTGCTCAAGTGTTAATTTCTGCAGAACAAAATCATGTATGGATCAATATTTTATTATGAAACTTATAAAGAATTAGCAATTCAAACAGATCTTCCCCAGATTTTTCTTCACTGGTATAATCTACATGTGCATTGTACGTGTGCTTTTTGTCGGATGTGTTGAGATGAAAAAACGTATTTTGATTAATTAGTAAAATAATAATTGTTCATGATAATGAATTGAGGCTAAAAATAGTAATTATTATAATGCAAAAAATGTAACTAATTTTTGGTATTTGAAACAAAACAAGGTATCTAATTGGCTGACTTTTTCTTTAAAAATTTTATGGGCAGGTTGCCGTCGTCTTCATCCGTTTGTTGTTTGGTCCTTTTTTCCTTTCTTTTTAGATTTGTTAGCTTCCCATCATTTGTGTGGTCACCATCCAACTTTGTTTCTATCTCTTTTAGGGGTTTGCCAATTTTTGTTGTCTTTTTCGTCATTTTGTCTTGAGTTGGTGTGTCGTCTTCGACAACTTGAATTTATTGAACAATGTTATCTTCAATGTCATCTTTCGATTTTGTAGCATTATGTGATTTGGCTTTTTTCTTATTCTTCCTTGTGAGCTTGACTTCAAGTATCGGCTCTTCTTTGACAGATTAAATTTCTTGTATGATGAAGTGGTTGGTTTTTTGGGAGCATCTTTTGAAGATATTACAAATATGTATTCTTTTTCTTGGTACGATACCAATCTTTTGTAGAACTTGCTTTTGTATTTGTCGTTTCCTAGTTTTATAATTAGAAATGACAATGTAAATGTGAATGAATTGATTGTATTTATAAATTACCTTGATTGTGGAGTCGATATAAGTTTGTGCATGACACTTTAGAAGATAAAATGCTTGATCAAAGAGTGTCACTTGAATATCATGTGCTTCGTCTGAAACTTGCAACCTTAAGTAAAACTTGCACAAGCATTATTAAGATAATAGAAATTAGTCTATATAATTTTGGATGTGTAAGTTCATTAGAATGGTTTTTTCTTTTGAAGTTACCTTAGTATGCAAGAGGTGTTTTCTTCACAAGTTTCATAATATATTTTTTCTTTTTCATCTTCTAATATCTTCATTTTGGAGCATTTTTTGCATGCATAACGTCATGGTTCTTCCTTGTTAATTATTGATTTGATCTTGGCTTGAAATTCAACTTTGCACTGCAATATTGTGAAAAAATGTTTGATGTTCTAAAATTTGTAAAGAAGATTAGTTCAGTAATAATTTATCTCATAAGTTGTACCATTGATAATTTCCTAATTTATCTTATTAGGTAGTTACCTTCTTTGTGTTATATGGATGAAAATTTTTGACCCCTGTTAATAACGTAGATTTATAATTTGTTTTTGCAAGAACAAATGAACAATTATAGTTTGTTGTAAAATTTACCTCTTCGTCCATCAAAATGAGGTTCATGTATTTTTGGCCTTTTTGAGAGTTTTCTATTTTCAAAGTCCCTGTTGTCTTGTATTTGTCTTCCTTAGTTATGGCTGCCATTTTTCCTTAAAAAAGAATGACAATTGTTAGAAATAAATTCGTATGTAAATTGGATCTAGCATATCATATGTTTAGAATTGGATAAATATGTGCGAAAATCATAAAACGTTGTCGCATTGTACATAATGCATATGATAATTGGTTGTTGGTTTACTGGAAAAATATAAATAATATTGATTGAAGAGGAAATAAGAATTCTAAGACATGAGTACTAATTTGTAAAATTTGATAGTGGCATAGGTCACCAAAATATTTTGAGGCCAATTATTAATCTGTAATCATGTTTATTTTCTCAGGGGTAAATGCGATTTCTTTATTACTAATCAATTT
This sequence comes from Flueggea neowawraea, assembly GCA_948243855.1. NCBI lineage: Eukaryota > Viridiplantae > Streptophyta > Magnoliopsida > Malpighiales > Phyllanthaceae > Flueggea > Flueggea neowawraea. The sequence continues at coordinate 19,230 of CAODLS012184280.1, forward strand.
GACGAAACGGATAGGCAAAACAGAAAAAAAAAATAGAAACAAAGGGCCCTGGTGTCATTGCGCATTTCGCACAACCTGATATTTTATTATGTGCTAATTATGATTGTAATTATTGGCAGAAGTCGTGTGTTTAAATTGACAGAGAAAAGAAATTTATACCGACAATTATAGCAAAAGCAATGCACAACCAATATAAGCAAGTAAATTACGACTTGTATTTCTAAAGCTCTATGTAATATTTGATATGAATATTGAACATACCTTATGAGATGGTGTCGGATGCTGATATGGTATCGGATGCCTAGTTTTTTTTTTTCTAATGAGAGCAAGTGTTTATTTGATTAAATATTGTGAGTGTTACATATATATATATAGTTGATTAAAATATAGTATTCTTATTATAATATGCTTAGTATACTATTAGTAACGTATTCACAGTATAATTGTTATTTGTTTTGAATGGGTTAATCCTAATCTTAGTTGGTTTCATATAGAAGAATCTCAATTAAACTGAAATGTTATGTTTTTATATATGTAAAAAAGACTCAATTACTAAAATTATATTATTAGAATTAGAAAGAGAAAATTACACCATATGTTTATTTTTGTCATTTAAAATACAGATCTAAAGCACCGATCATTATAATTTCTCAAATGCATAAACCGGCATTATAATTTCTCAAATGCAAGAATCAATGTGTTTCATGCGCCTATATATGCTGCTTTCTTCTCTTCTTCATCTGACTCTTTCTCTCTCTTCATCTTCACCTCTCATTCTTTTTCTCCACCTGACTCTTTCTTAACTTCTCTGTCTCCCTCCATGGATGCCTCCTCTCTTTTCCACCTTCTTCTCCGTTGTTGCCTCACTCTTTTCTCTGTCATTTCCTTTCTCTTTTTTGCTCTCTTCTATGCCTCTTTTCTCTTCTCTGCTTTTCTTATCTTTTATGCACTAATCTTTTGGCTCATCTTCTTCTTTTCGTTGTTCCATATCTGACGAGCGAGATTCTTTGTGGTGGGAAGCTGTTTTGGTTGGCGACAGTGGCGGACGACACTGACGGAGAGAACACAAGTGACG
>CAODLS012184296.1:0-12764 GCA_948243855.1 Flueggea neowawraea
TGTCTTGAGTTAGGCATGCCGACCCAATTGAGTTTGGGGAGCTTGTCGCTGGTCTGGGACTTGACTATGACGGATTTGCGTGCCATCTAGGCACCACACTGGTCGGGAGTTGTCCCCGCTCCCCTGATGAGCCCATGGGAGGGCGAAACCAGTAAGCATCGGAGACGGAGAAAGGCTGAACCTCGGGTATGCGTGAGTCTTAGGGTGCCGCACGGGTGAAGTCCCTGCGCTAAAACTCTAAGCCCGTGACAAGTGGTATCAGAGCCCGAAGTGTGCACGCTGCGAAGTTTGCCAAACGTTCTTTACCAAGCTGACGAGTCCGACAGAGGGGCGGATGAGCTCGAGTGATGCTCGCACCCGGGTGGGGTGTTCGCAGTTGGGTCCTCGAGGAGATGAGGATGAGTAGGCAGGAAGCTGCAGCGATACTACGCCGAGCGCTCAAGTCCACGCGGTGCGCGCCCAAAGGGAATTGAGGTCTGGCGCACGTGGCTCTCCTTGAAGATGGAGACGAGTAGAGGCAGGGTGGTCGCACACTGATCCGGGACAATCTTTGAAGGATGGCGAAGAGTTCCCCTCATGCATGAGGCGTGCATGAATTGAGTGGGGAGAATGTCACGACCCAATTGTCGTGACAACGCAGGATGCGCGAGATGCTTGCTGGTGAGCTAAAGTGTGGGTTGCGGGGCAGCGGAAAGTGTGAGTACGTGTCGTAGGTGTTGCGCCTGTTTTGAGTTAGACATGCCGACCCAATTGAGTTTGGGGAGCTTGTCGCTGGTCTAGGACTTGACTATGACGGATTTGCGTGCCATCTAGGCACCACACTGGTCGGGAGCTGTCCCCGCTCTCCTGATGAGCCCATGGGAAGGCGAAACCGGTAAGCATCGGAGACGGAGAAAGGCTGAACCTCAGGTATACGTGAGTCCCGGGGTACCACACGGGTGAAGTCTCTGCGCTAAACTCTAAGCCCGTGATACTAGTCATGGGCTTCTTGTGTATGAGTGTACTGGTGCATAGTTGATTTTTGTATTTTGAGTTTGTGATGTATATTGTATCCATAAAGTGATGTTTCACTCTTCCAACAAAATAAATAAATAAAGTACTATTTCAATTTTTTAGGGCTTTTTTAAATTAGATCTCACTTTTTTTCTCCTTTCCAAATGAAATTATTAGGTTATTAGATTGTTTTAATTTGTAGTGGAAATTGTTAAGTGGAATATTCTGTTGTTTTCATATGCAGGGAAGTAGTATGGATTCTTATTTAAAAAAAACGTTTTGATGTCACAAACTAATCGAACAGAAGTTGGTTACCTAATAGATCGGTTTGGTTGGTTCAACTGTAGATGCTCATAATGAAAACCTGAACCATTCAATTTGATTGACGATTTGCCCCATAATCAGAACCAAACCGACCCAAGTTAACCCGTATATATAGGGATGTGTGGGCCAATCTCATATCTCATCGATTCATAAAACTTTTGGTTGGAAGCATATATCGAGTGGTATGGAATTTGCCATCTCGTTGAATAATCTCTGTGTTATTAATGTGTAAATGAGATTAATTAATGGTTTTGTTTGTCATTCAATAATTTAATTTTTTTTTACAGAAATTCAATAATTTAATTGAATCTTCTGGACTCATAAGATGCATTCACATGCTTGGTGGCGTTGTTTTCCTTTTTAATTTATGTGATAAGACTGTGCGTTCAGTAAAAAAGCAGGTTGAATAGGGATTTGGGTGGGATCTCAATTTGAATTTTTAGATTATAAAGTAATCTGGCTTATTCAAAACTAAAAGAAAAACTTTTAAAGTTTTCATTTCTAAATGATAATTGAGCTTGGAACTTTGGAACCATAATGCTAATATGGATCCAATCTTCTCTTATTAACACTTGTTTGGTTTCTTTCCCAAAAAAAGAAACTTGTTTGGCTTATATGCCAGTCATAGTTGCTTTTTTATTCATAAACTTTCTGGATTCTTGATCCATGTACAATATAAAAACCTTTTTTTCAACATTTGTTTTGTCGAGAAATTTTTCAGATTAATGTAACCCTCACACGTAATCAGAAAAAATATTTGCAATGGTTAAAATATTTGCTCGAAATCATAGAACTGAATTTCAAAACATAAACTTTCACTTAATTAGTTGAGTTAATTATGCGGAGTGTCATAATTAAACCGTAAAATCATCTCCTGTGTACAAACACATTTTTTTTTGGATAATTTTACGAAATTTATCATTCAATGAAAATAAACCTGATCAAAATAGTTGAATTTCAATGGTGTTGGTTACTAGTGACTATTGGTGAACTACGAAATGTAAAGAGCAGTCTTCTTTTGTTGATACTCTATTTTCAGTTCTATCCACGAGGAAACAAAAAATGCTGGAATGAGGCTTTGATGTACATGTCTGTTTTGCTCTCAAAGTGGAATAAAGTCACTAACATGATACTACAATAAAAATTCTTAAAAATAATTTTTATTGAAAATTTGAGTTATTTAATTTCAACCTCAGTTACTTAATTTAAGAAGATGATTATTTAATTGTACCTCTAAAAATTACTTAATTTTGGATGTAGTTACTTAATTTATTTACCGGTTACTTAATTTTGATCAGTTACTTAATTTTGATCGATTACTTAATTTTATGATAAATTAATTAAATATGACTGTTACTTAATTATTACTAAAATTATTTAATTTAAACTCGATTACTTAAATTATTAAGAGAATTCTTAATAAAAATTATTTTTAAGAACACTAATTGTAGTATCGCCATCAAAATGTTTCTTTTTTAAAGAAAGAAAGAGAGTAAATTGTTGCAACGACTTCCAGTCACATGTTATCCTATCACTGGTTCCATAGTTCCACTTCATGGTGCTTGAACTATGCTATGTTTCACGCAAAACATTTTTTTAAAGTAATTTTATTTATTTTTATCGAGAATTAAATTCTCAGCTTTTTAATATTTGAATCAAAATCAATGAATTATAGTTTCTGAAGTATTTAATTTTGATACATTAAGTGATAAATATTAGAACTACATTGCAGATTATATAATAGAAAAAACAAAATGATATGTCTTTTAAAAATTTATAATATACTAAATGTACAATATATTACAGCAATATATCACAAATTTAACATTCCAAATTATTAATAAATAAATTGAGGCAACCATAACATTTGTGATTCCGCATTGACATTTTTCTTGCTTCTTCCTTCTTCCTTCTTTTTTTCTTTCTTTTAATTCCATAATCCCTTGCTTTTAACGTTCAAAAAAACCTGTTGCTTTATCGGGGTCCACAATGGTGCCGTTTTATTTATGTCGGGAACTAACGTGGAAGAGATTGATATGATAGTGGACCCAAAATCTCAAAGCGTCGGAAGATTAACTGACTAATACATTTGACACCATTTTCATTTCCAACCGTCATCATCGGCTGATATATATGGAAGTTAAATATTATCTGGTACTGTATATGCCATTTTGCCAAATGATTTTTTAATATAAAATAAGTCGCAATCAGTTTCATTTTCAATGGTTGAATTTGTCGGATTTCTAAAGTGAAGTTGTTAACACCTTGTTTGTCAATTTTCGTTTATTGCATTCTGGTTCTTAAAAAAGAAAATAAATATTAATTATTTTTAGAGCCAAAATCTTTTGCCACCGAGGAAACACTAATTGAATGGGGACCAGAACCAAATAAACCGCTAAACCGAACCTATCCGGTTCGGTTTATTTGGTTTATTCGATGTATTCGGTTTGTAGTTATCAGTTATTTTGGTTCGGTTATAGATTTTAAAACAGAACCTAATAAACCGAAATTTTAGAATTCAAAGTTAATGCTAACCTGTGATCTGTGCAGTGGTCCACACTCCACTGACCACTCAAGACTTGATCCAACTCCGAACCCTATGCCTTTTCTCTAGCGGCTCTCCCTCACTTGACAATCGACACACACACTCTGTTTTTTCTCGTCGTGTGTATCGACTGGGCAGCGCCACTTCACTCTGACACCACCATCCATCTCAGTCGACTATTGACATCGTCACAACGTCTCTTCTTCTCTCCCATTACTGTTTCTGTGTCGTCTCCTCCCATTTTCGTCGTTGTCTCTCGCATCAGTTCAGGTCCATTGTTTACTTTCTTTTTTTTGTTCTTCTAGATGAAGAACTTGCTTGCTGCCATTTTCAATCCAGTTGTCAATTGAAAATATAATTGCCACAATTTTGTGTTAATTAAGAAAATGGAATTAGGTGTTTATGAAACCTCATTACACCATAGCACTGCTACTACATTAGTCGCAATTGCAAAATCAGAGATAAAGTTTTGTTTTTTCATGTTCTTATTCCTTCTTACTAATGAAAAGATTTCTTTTAGCTGTTTAGTTTTGACAGAACAAGCATTTCCTATTATATATCGATAGATTATTTAGTGAAAAAAATTAAGAGAATGGGACACCGTTTTAGAAGTAAACAGAACATGACTGCTACCATATATTAGTGAAAAAAATTGAGAGATAATAAGAATTTGGGTAGATGTTGTCTTCTCGAGACTTGTGTAAGATGGGTCGGGTTTCTTTAGACGGTTCATCTCGTACGTCAATCATTGTCCGTTTTCGAGTCGTGATAGCACTTGATGTGTTGGCAATTCTTGTCTCTACAGTTGCTTTAAAGTCGCTTTCAGCACTGGGGATCGAGTTCTTGATCTTTTTAGGACTTCGTTGTCTCCTAAAAAACTAGAAGTATTGGTATGTGCACAAGATTGGTTGAGGAGATCGTTGGAACCGGTAGATGATGAAGAAGAATTGGAGGACCTTGATAAATTTGATGAAGGTAATATTTTATTTAGTATATAAAGCTTGATTATAACTTTTTTTTTTTATTTTATCAATTATAGATGATACTGGTTCATCGGATATAAGCACCATTGATTGTGATAATTAATTCCGCTAGTGGAGCTATTAATGTTCAGGTGTGAATCATTTTCTCTACTTTTTTTGTTAATTAATTATATTTTTTATTTTGTAAGAAATTTATTAATTGTATTATGAATTTTGTTTGAAGAAAATACAATGAAGATGACGAGTCCTCTCTGTGTAATGATGAAGATCGCTTTATGTGAAGAAGAGTTGCTTGGACTTTTAATTTTAATGAGTTTAATTTGGATGGTTTTATTTTTAAGTGTCTTTTAATTTGAATGATTTTAATTTGGATGGTTTTATTTTTAAGTGTTTTTGTTAGACTGTTAATTGATAAAATATTATATTATGGATGTGTTTTATTTTTATTTTAATGAATGTAATATGATCTCAACTAACCATTTTTTAATGAAAAGCAATAGTTGTTCTAGTAACAATTTTATTACAAATTACTTCAAAACTGAAAACTCAACAGGACTACGCAAAATACCGAAGAAAGAAGTCGGTCTGTTTGATTAACCTAACCGAAAAGGACCAATCATCTATTTTCTGTTTAAAATCGAAAAAACCATTGGTTAACCGACTAAACCGATCGGTCGGTTCCTTTTAAAACCAAATAAAAGTTCGCTTTTGTTCTATCGGTTCATAAAACCTATCGGTTTGTTCAATTTATTTGCGGTTTGGTTCGGTTCAAACTGAACCGACCGAAGTGTCACCCTACTGATTGACAAAACAAAAAGAACCACTAGACATTTAAAAAATAACAAATAAGTATTTAAGATAAATAAATCATTTTTCTCTAAACAACAAATATATTTCAAATGCATAATTGCGAGGAAATTTTGGCTGAAGAATGGAAAGAAATATTTTCACTTCCTATTTACAAGTAAGCCTTGAAAATCTTAAGAAGGGAAACAACTTGCAATCCCTCTCCTGAGATTCTTTCAAGTCCAATATCCTCAGCTATTCCATGTTTTATGGCTTCATCTTCCTTCAAAGTACCAGATGTGAACAATGAGGATGAATATCCTCCTTTAACTCTATATACTTCAACACATGGAGTTTCTTTCCGACCTTATACGAAGTTGAAGTCAGTAAAACCAAATGGTTCTTTTGAACCTTTGTCTCGTGCTGAAGAAGTATTAAACTGGCAAACAAGCAGCCATGTAGCACAAAGACGTCATTTGGTTTGCCAGGATCAAAAATTTGATAAGATCCTACAGGTCATAGAAGACAAGATTCGGATGTAAAGCACATCAGTCAAGGTCTTCAAGACCTTCATCTTGAAGTACACAAGAAGATTTCGAAGCTAGAAAAGACTCTAAACTGGATGATCATGAAAAAGGATTTTGGTTCAGTTTGTGATCAAAAGGAAGCAGAACTGAGAAAGCTGAGGCAGCATCAACAAGGTTTAGAGAACGAATTGAGACATACGTCTCTTTTTGATCCTCTGAGGAAATATTCAATCTTTGATGCACGTGGTTCTGTAAGAAGACCAATTTCTCCATCAGGATTTATGGAATCAGCAAGAAGGCATGCTTTTCCATTGGCCTCAACAATTTTTCAAAAGTATGATGAGTTTAAAAGGAAAGAAACAGAGTCAAAGAAGAGAAAGAAGAAAGAAAAGGAGAAGCAGAAGAAAGGAACTTCTCAACTTAAAGAAAATCCTTCTCCAGGGTTTATGGCATCTTATTTCCAGGATTCCCAAGATCCATATGCCTTAGAGAAACAAAACCCTTTTTGCCACTGTAGATGAAGATTTTAGTTCAGTGACAAACTCATGTGATTCATCTTTCATGCATGAAGATATATCTAGCTCAGAAGAATCAGAACATGTCTCAGAATCTGACAGCCAGCCAGAAGGAACGACGTCCTAAAAAGGAGACAGTTCAAAATCTACGACTAATAATTCTAGTTTAGAATTATCTGCATATTTCAAAAAAAAACTATGTCAACATTACTGACATTCTTATGTCTACTGTTGCACCAGGAGACACATCAAGAACAGGTCATATGGAAACTGAAACTGAGGTTGAGTGAGAAACAAATTCAGTCCATAATGTTGACCTCGAGCCAAAGGAAAAAAGACCAAAAAGAGGACCATGTTTTACTTTTGATGATTTTTCAGTTTACAAGAGAAGAGATAGACTGATAGAAATCAGTGCTTGGGTTGATCTTCAATAAGCTAAACCTAATTTTGATTCTAAAGCAATTTTGAGAGAAATGACATCCAGATTTATTGGATCCTTGAAAGATTGTTTTCTCTCTCTTGGAAATGAAAAGCAGCTTATGATCACCGGTATTAGCATTGAAGATGCAATGACCATGTTACATGCTGAATTTGTTGGAAATTTTGGAGTATTCAGCAAGAAACAGGAGTAAGATTTTTACAAGATGAAGTGTTGTTCATTACAGCTCAAAGACCTTCAGAGACATTATAAAAGAATGGCCATGATTTACTACCAACTTAGTGGATACAATAGTCAGGAGTTAAGAAAAAATTTTATTGCTTCTTTTGCAGAAGAACTCCACCAAAAAATAACCAGACAAATTGCTATTTCTATAAGAGATCTTGGTCAACATGGTTTGGGAGAATTGTTCCAATATGTAGAGTAAGCACTTGAGAAATTGTGTGAAAAGAAAAAGATCTTCCAAATATTCTCACAGAATAATCAACTTCTAAAAGCCTGTGACAAGTCTTATTTGAAAATAAAATGCAAAGACAAGGATTGTACTTGCAGAATGAGAAAGAAGAAGCAACATTGGAAGAAGTACTCAAAGAAGCAATCTTTCAAGAAGAACAAAAGGGGATCTAGACGATTCAACAATAAAGGATTTCGATCCTTTAGAAGGAAAACTTCTAAAATAAAGTTTGAGCGTTGCTTTATATGTGGACAAGAAGGACATTATGCAAAAAATTGTCTTAAAAAGGAAAAATCTACAAAGATTATCCAGCAGGTCATGAAGATCTCTCCCTTTGATCCATAAGAAGATTTGGAGTCCGTCTTTTTAGAACAAAGCAGTGGTGTTGATCTAGACGACACTATTTTCATAATGTTATCTTCAGACACAGAAGACTCATATGATTCTAATGATTCTGTGTCAACTCACTATCATGAAGCATTTGGTGCTTTTCCCTGCCTTTCAACTCGGACATTTCCAGTGCCACATGTGGAAATGGAAATTCTCAAGACAAAGTATGATATTCCTGTGAAAGTCATATGATTCATTGACACTGAAGCAGCACATACGATGGTTAATCCAAACATTTTCCCTGTAATTTGGAGAGAGCAACCAAATCATTTTGCAGCTGCTAGTGAAATTTGTTTTACTACCAACTATGTTTCCAAACAACCAGTTGGTATTCAAATTTTCCCTAGAGTAACCACATGGATTAAGGTAATTGGCACTGAACTCACTGGCAAAGATGTTCTAGTTGGCTTTGATGTTATTAGCCAATTGAAGAAACTCAACATCAACAATATTGTGCCATACTTTAAAAGGTATTTCAAACCCTATACAAAAGTCTAGAATCTTTTCATTGCTGAAGATACAGAACATTCATTGGTGATCAAATGTAACCATTTGTTCTCAGAAAGCCATACCAGTTTCACTCATTCTTCGCCTCTGTGGAAGAATCCAGATTTGTTTGTTAGGCTACCATTCAAGAAGAATGAAGATATTAATCCAACCAATGCTACTCATCTAAGAATGACACCATCAGACCTTGCTATTGCAAAAGAAGAATGTTTGCAATTATTACAAAGAGAGTTGATATAATCAACCACCAGTGATTGTGCTTGTCAAGCTTTTTATGTCAATAAAAAGAGTGAACAAATCAAAGGAAAGAAGAGACTAGTCATTGACTATAAGCCACTCAATGTTTTCCTTAGAGATGACCAATTCCCCTGCCAAAGATTCAATCTTTGTATATTCTTCTCCATAAAGCTAAGGTGTTTTCCAAGTTTGATCTCAAAGCAAAATTTTGACAATTGGGAGTTTATCCAGATGAAAGGCCAAAACCAGCTTTTTGCATCCCAACAGCCCAATATCAATAGAGAGTTATGCCTTTTGGCCTCAAAGTCATTCCATCCTTGCTTCAAAAGGCTATGCTCAAAATCTTTGAGCCCATTCTCTACTTAGCTTTGGTCTACATTGATGATATTCTTTTATTCTCAGAAGATCAAGAATCCCATCAAACTTTGCTCCAACAATTCTTTGCTCTTGCTGACCAGTATGGGACTATGTTGTCCAAAAGGAAGAGTATCTTGGTCCATCCCAGGATTGAATAACTTGGATCGATCTTTGAAGAAGGAACCAAATTGGGCCTCATCTTATTAAAGGCTTAGCCCAGTTCCCAGATGAAAATTTGTCCAGAAAAAAGATCCAGTCGTTTATTGGCATAGTCAATTATGTCAAGAGTTTCCTCCCATGTATTGCAAAATATACAAGTGCACTATCAAATATGCTAAAAAAGAATGTCTCACTTTGGAAAAGATCACAACATCATTGTAGATTATCTCTCCAGACCAAAGAAAAATACAACCCAGCTCATTCTTCCTTGGAAATCATTACCTGTTATCTTTATGGCAAGTCCTTCCATAACAACAAAACCATAATATATGGTTGCCATGCAAAAAAGAGATTTCCCACCTATGTCATATTCCATGAAAACCCCTGAACAAATCCAAAATTATGTCAGGACTCACATTAAACACTCCAAATCCCAACTTCTTGAAGTTTATTTCACCAGTCTGATACCCGAATACTTCATGTTTGGCCCACCTTATACCTTTCTGACCAAACCTTTTTTAATGACTAGCTCATTCACAAAAGACTTTCTCTTATTTTTATGGTGTCTCATCACTATACATCACATTGCTATAGAATTTGATCCAAAGGAGATCCTGAACCATCTGAATGATGACCGAGAATGATGCTCACTCCTATGGACTTTTCTCGAATGATTTAATGAAATCCCAGTTTGGAGGGAAAAACTCAAGATGACCATTAACAATGAAAGAGTGATGGGAAGAGCTGATCAACCATATACAGATGTTTACATTTTCCACCGTCCATATTTTCGCCATGCTCAAGGATTCTTGTGGACTGAAAATGTCTGTTTTGATTGGGGTCCAATATTTTGCTCAATTAAAGGTAATCCGCTCTAAGGGAACGATTGGTGGATTATTTATACTGTCTTAATAATTCACCTCCTCCGCCACCAACAATGTTAGCAGGATTTCAGATCAGACCTATTGAAATCAATATCATTCCTTCCTCAGTAAGCTTGCGGCCAAACAACATTGGAATATTCACAGGTCCATATGAAGATCTTCCCAGAATTTATGATGAAGAAATGGAAGAATTAAATTATGTTGCTCTAGTCCAACCACCTTCAGGATACCGATTCCCAAACAGGAAAGTTGTAGATTATGGAGACAACAATAGTGATAGCACTTCAGAAAAAGAATATCCTTGGCTTTGGAATGATGCATGTCCTATACATCATCCAACATAAACTGGAGCCATGTGGATACAGATCACTAATCCTACTTATAATGCTAACGGGTCTGAAGGGAAAGGATAATACCAAGACCAGGACAACTCATTATGTCTGCCACTTTGTTTGTCATTTTGTGTCTAGAAAGAAATCTGATTCCCCTCTTTATAAATTATTGAATGATGTGTCTGTCTTTAAGTCAAGTCTGTAAAACTTGTCAGTCTTTAACTTTATTAAAGTTAGTCACGTGCTTGTAACTTTGTAAAAGCTGTGGCCACCTACTAAGATCACATATTGCTTTTGTATCTTGTCCTGTTGTACTTAATAAGTCTATATAAGACTTCTCTTATGAATGAATAAGACAAACCAAGTTTGAAACCAAAAATACCCAATTCTCTCTAAATTTTATGGCTTTCTAAAACGTTTGTTTATCTTCTAAAATCTCGAGGTTACTGGTATAAGAATATAAGGTGATCCTGCATGGTTATGGTATTATAAAGTTTTGGTCAGTACTGAATAAGTTTTCAAACAACTGATCTCTAAAGCAAGTCGTCTATGGAGAGACACAGTTGAAAGGGAAAGATGTGAGAATTCTTATTCAGTATGTTGATCAGTTCTTAGCATATAAATGTTAAAATATTTAAAAAAGTATAGTTTCATTGTTTTCTCAAAATGCAATTTTTTATGTTTAGTTTATTTTAATTTTATTTTATTTTTTTGGTTTATACAGTAGTTTTTGAAAAAATTTGTGTCAAAAATTTGTAAAAATCGGTTAAATAATGAAAAGTTGACCCAAAAGTTAAACGTGGGCTTATCTATGGACTTTCATCCAAAATTGCGCCCATGAACGAAGGCGCATCACCATAGGACGGGTTAATTATATCAATTGTCACAAAAGTTTATGTGTTGCTCATATTTGGTCACAAAAGAAAAAAATACTACATAGTGGTTACTATTATTTTTTTTCAAGGATGTCACTTTAACCCTAAAACTTGACAGATGAGACAAGCTGGACACAGGCGGATCGCTAGATCGGTAAGTTAGTGGTCACTATTTTTTTTTACTTCAAGAATGTCACTTTGCCCAAAAAACTCGATAAACTGGACATGCTAAACATAGGTGGGTAGCTAGACAAGTCAGTCAGATCGGATCAGACCTTTCATTAATTACTACGCCGATAAGAAATATGTCCATAAAAATAAAGGCGACACTCTTACATGCTATTTTATGTATAATATGTTAAATTTTTGGATTAAAGTGATATTTTTTAAGTAAAAAATAATAATGATCATTATATATATATTTTTTTATCAAATTTGAGTAAAGTATTCGTATAATTAACCCCCGCAGGCACACGAGGGAGAGAGAGAGAGAGAGCGAGAGACGACTTTTGTCTCCCATTGTGAACACTTGCTACAGAATTCTCAGATCTAATCCACTTTTGAGCCATATCTGATCTCGATTCCAATTTTGAAATCCGCTGTTTAATTCATTCTACCATTGACTTGGACTAGATAACGAAGCAACTAGCAATGGATGCTTTGAGGAAACAAGCTTTCAAGCTCAGAGAACAAGTCGCTAAGCAACAGCAGGTCTGTTTCGTCTTTTCACAGTCCGATTATAGTTAATTCTCAGTCGCTCTGAATGTCTGTTTGGTTGCCGAGGAAATGTGGATGAGGAGAATCGATTGAAGATTGAAAACTAATCAGCCGTTGGAAAATAAGAGTGAAGACTAATATGCTGATACGTAATGGATTTGCTGAGTTGTGTATTCCAAAAAAGGACAGAATATAATGCGGTGGCTAATTGCTTGCTGTTAAATTTGTCAGTTTCGTTTTGAGCATTTAATGGATCTAACATAGTAGAAGCGCAATTACTGCACTTTGCAGAGATGTTCGAGTACATTCAGATTCTGTCAAGTTTTTTTCTTTTTGTTTTTTCTCTCCGTTCTGAGTATGATTAATGTGTCACTAAATCTGAGGTCGTGGCAGCTTTTCTTTGTCTTGTTTGTGTATTCTGATGCAGATTGATGTTCCTGTAAGTTGAAGGTTACTTTATGGCTAATAATGCTGTGTCAATTTGCGTTTCAGGCTGTTATAAAGCAGTTCAGCGGGACTGGCTATGAAAGCTCTGATGTAATGGTTATTGATGAGGTTGAGATGCAGAGACATCAGCAGCTAGAGAAACTTTACCGTTCAACCCGTTCAGGGAAGGTGAGAAAGTGGTCGGCACTTTTTCGGATAATGTCAAACAATGTGTTAATTCTTGTTGAATTGCTGTCAAGAACAATCAGGTTTAATGCCAAGACATGGTATAAGCCACTCCAATAAAGGGTGGA
>CAODLS012184343.1:0-14337 GCA_948243855.1 Flueggea neowawraea
ATTGATTTTATTTTCTTCTTTTCAATTTCATATGAAGAAACACAATCTTTTTTCACCATTGTTCTACTAATTCTTTCATAATTAGGAGTAGCAATTCTCATAACTAAGTTAAACATATCATGTTCAACTAAAGAAAAAGGCAACTCCATAACCATAATCATATGAGAAATTACCTCCCGCATCTTTGCATGATCATACTTGAAATTCTCAACTACTTCAACAGCTTCTATTTGAGTTGTAAGCTGGGTAATAGTAAGTTGCTTTTGCCATTTTAAAGTAATTTGTTTGGTAGTACATGATTGCAAATGTCTGTTGAATTGGGTCGTTGGTCCGCTCTTATTAAACGCAAGCCTTGATTTGCAATAGATGCATTATGCTTTCTTAATACCATCTGGAAATGTAATTTCCTTAAACTCATCCCAAACTTTTGAAGTCCTCTTTCTCTTTTTCTTTTCATAAGGATTCTCGGATGCTTCTTCCACCACGGTCATCTCATTTGTATCAACAGGCTTCTCAACCATATCCGTATTTAGACTTGTATTTGTGGTTGAATTTTGCATTGATGCAATGTCCATAAAACAAAGTGACTACAATAACAGTATAACACGAACAACAATGCAAACTATGAGAATATTATATTATTTATTATAGGTACGAGAATGAATCTGTGGCTCCAAGTATTGCAGCATAAAAAAAGGTTAATTATCATTACATTAATTTGTTACATTTTATAACTCCAAAGTCTAAAGAAAGTGTCTCCTTAATTTCACAAAGTATAAGGTGACCAATTACGTCAAAGTTGGTGGAGACCAAAAAGGTCAAAACTTGGTCAGCAACTTAAGGGTCATGAATGAGGTCTGTGGTTATTAATTGAGCATGAATTGGTGAAAAGTCTCTAATGTTTGAACAAGATTTCAAGAGGGTTGTGATGTGATCGAGGCTTGAAACAGAGAAAGGAGGGAGATTTGGTGTGAGTTTGATTGGTGAAACAGAGACAGATGAAGAAATAGTAGGAGGTAAAGCCAAAGCCATACTTTTTTGGTAGCCGTCGGTTCCCTCCAAAGAGTGTGATGAATAAAATAACTGATTTGAATAGGCCTAGTTAAATTAATATTGTATCCTGCAAATATCAGATGAATTCTTCCTTTCTGGTCAATTAATCACGTTGGATCATGATACATTCCCCCTTAGAAGTTTTTTCTTTTTTTTTTTCTCTTTTCACAAAGCATAGAAATTTGTGGAATACAAGTGTATTGATAAAACAACGCATATAATTGTGTGATTTTAATTTGGATCTGTCACGAAGCTTTCTTAATTCAAGGTTTCTTAAGAAGCATTTTCTTACTTTGGAATAATCTAATTTGATTTGTGCATGCAAAAGTTGAATTCCTATAAAAACATAAACCCCTAAAACTCATTAGCTAAAAATTAAAAGGTAAATCGGAAACTCACCGATGAGTTGCGATGTAGGTGTTGGCTGATGTCAGCAAGCAACCGAACTGATCCTCGTCCTAAAACGACAACAGCAAATGAGAGGCAGCAGAGAAAAGTGGCGGACGAGAGGCGAGGCGAGAGGCGAAGAGACGGCGGACGAAGGTCGAAGGATGAAGGAAGAGCGACGGACGAGAGGCAAGGTGAGAGGCGAAGAGACGACAGATAAAGGCCGAAGGATGAAGGAAGAGCGGTGGACAAGATGCGAGAGCAAATAGACAAAGGCTGAAGACGAGAGGCGAGAGCGAAGAGCTGCAGATGAGAGGAGAGGTCGAAGAGCGACGTTAAGGCTTTTTGGTTTTGAGACAGAGACAGTCACACTGTAAGAACACTTCTGAGTTTCAAGTTCTTTTTTTTTTTTCGTTTTTGAGTTTTAAGTAGTATACTATTGCCTTCAATTAGAAAAATTATCAGAACACACTTTTTTCGTTTACTATTGCCTTTGAGTAGTATAATATTGAATTTTCAGTAGTCAATTAACCCATATGCAGTTGGTTCTGCGTATTTGGCTTTGCCTCTCTGTCACTTTTTTTTTTGTCTTTGCTATTGTTTTTATGGTATTTGATTTTTTTAAAAAAGTCTTTGATTTGATTCTTGCTTCAATAAACACAATTTTTTCTTTTGAGTTTCTTCGTGTTTTACTAATTTGAGCACCTCTTATTTTCTTTTATGGTAATTGGTATGTTAATAATATCGAATAAATTAATTAAATATTGTATAATTGGTATTTATATACACTTTAACTAATGTTGAAGAAACAATAGCATATACATTATATATTATACGATACACATAAATTTTAGGTTGTGTACAATAAACTTATGGATGTGTACACTTTGTACACTAAAATTTTATGTTGTACACCTTTTGTACACATAAATTTTAGGTTTGTACATTTTTTTACACTAAAATTTTATGTTGTACACATTTTATTCACCTAAAGTTCAAGTTTACTAAGGTATACAAAAAATAAAACTTTGGTGTACAAAAGGTGTACAAAAATATGAAATTTAGGAATACAAAAGTGCATGTTATGAAATTTAGGTGTACACAACCTTAAATTTATGTGTGCAAAAGGTTTACAACATAAAATTAATGTGTAAAAAGCTCAAAAATGCTATAAATATATCATGTACCTTATATATTATTATACGGTACACATAAATTTAGCATTTCTAACTTACCTAGTCGAACATTCGGTTCACTTCATATTTCTTTTGCTCTCAAAGAAACTTAGAATACTTGAAAATAATAATTTATGAGCTAAACAATGAATCAAATTAGTAATCAAAATTGTAAAAAATAATATTTAATAAAAGAATTTTATGTTGTGTGTACATTTGTACACATATTCATGTTAAATATTAATAATTTAAAAGTAGAACAATAATATATTACACATAATATTTAGTGTATTTTCTATATAATAATATAAATAATCTTAAAATCGAGCTATTTAGTTTATATTTGTATATAATAATATAAGAATACATTAAATGAGCTCATTCGCGAACTTTAATCGAGTTTGTTCATGAGTTTATCAAACGAGTATGTTCACGAGCTTATTAAAAGAGTTTGTTCACGTGTCTGCAATCGAGTCTGTTCACAAGTTTATTAAACGAAACTGTTCACAAGCTCAATCACGATCTTGCAATCGAATTTGTTCATGAACACATAAACGAGTCTCATTCGCGAGCTTTTCAGTATTCAAGTTCGGCTCGTTTACGAAGTCGAACTTCAAACTTTATTCAAACTCGACTAATTTATTATCGAGCCAAGTCATAAACGAGTTTTTACCGAACCAAATTCTAAACCGCTCACGAACGACTTGGCTCCCTACCTGTATCCTCCTGAGACCCCAACCATTCGTCCCAGCACCTGGTACAATTGCCTCGCACAATCCTAATATGACAACACATGTACAATTGCCACGAAAATTGTCTTAAAGTCGTATAAACATCTTTTGTAGGTTAAAAAAAAACTGAAAAGAAAAATCTAACGCCCTGTTTTAAAGTCCACGTCACAATTCCCCTCCATCCCCATCATAATCGCTCTGCTCACCCCCATAACAACCTCCACACCATTTCTTCGAATCTGCTTCTGTTGACAACACCCTCGTCTCTTTATTCTGGTCTTCAATTGCAGTTTCTTTGACTTCCCCTATTTATAGGATCCCCTAACCTTGCCTGCTTGCTTCCAACAACTATCAAAACCCCAACTGGTTCGGTTTTTGGTGTATGACGAGCGCGTCGGAGCTGTTTTTTCCCCGGAGGTCGCGCGTGGGCCGCTCCTCTACCGAGCTCGATCTCGAACCTTCCGATTCTGACCGCAGTTTTTTTCATAATTACCGTCGTCGCCATCATCATCATAATCGTGATCTGGACGGCTGTGATCCTCGGAGGAATCCTCATTTCCGGCACCCATGCAATCGGCTCTCTGGTCTCCCCGTAAGCATTGATATTATTTATTTGAATTTGTCGAGTTTGAACTATAACTATTTGCGTTCAGTTAATTTGTTTCTTCGTTGAAAATTAGATTGATATAAATTAGAGAATTGCAGTTCTAAGAGCTATCGGTTGTTAGGTCATCAAACAATTAAGAAGAATGTTTTTATTTTTTAGAAAGCAATGACGTAAGATATTTTCGAAGGTTAAAACATATTGCTAGCAGATTTGAAAATTTTTCAATAGATTCTAAGCATCGAAAGATTGATTTTGATTCAGGTATTATGAGCATCTATTTGTTTTGAAACTTAGATTGAAGTCCAACATTTGTGTTTTCAAATTATCTATTTTGAAGGTTTTGTTTTTAAAAAGAAAGGTGGAAAGAGGGCTTTCTCTATTTCGCAGATAATTTAATGATGATTACAATAGGTAAAACAATGAATATTTGTTATTCGGTTGTGCCTCATTTACATGTGTTTCAATCCACTTTCTGATGGTTTTTAATTTCCACAATTGGTGTTGATGAGTGACTTAAAATTTGAAAAGAGTTAAAAAGTATTCAAACAATAATTGCTCATATCATCGGCTAGTATGGTCCTCTTAGGCGAAGGCGACCAGATCTATGCATTAGAGAAGCCAATTAAACAGCATATTGCATGAAGAAAGCATAACTCCACAAAAATATGAAGGTTGGTGGGGTACGGCCTATGTAGGCAACCAAACTCACCTTCGGCAACATCATTTTAATTTAGCCACCCAAGGAGATGATTGTGCCACATGTTAAGTAGTTGGAGCTCAAGCTTAGATGACCAAATTTACTTTATGCGAATATGCTTAAACCCAGAAAATTCAAGAACACAATGAAGACCCTCACACGATTGAAAGAATCACAGACAAGCATCATCAACTAGCTTAGGTGACCGACAATTGATTAGCTGACTGAACAGTTGTAACATTTAGTTTTCTGATTCAAATAAAATGTGAGAGGGTGGGTGATTGAGAAAGGTCTAGGCAAGTGCATTGTGTCAAAACATCAGTACAGTCATTGAATAAATTCTTGAAACTTTCCAAACTGTTAGAATTCTCAATCCAATGGATATGTGATCAATATAATGTATAAATGCCCCAAGAGGATTCAGAAGACATGTTAAGCAACTTTAAAATGCTCATAAATCAAAAAAATAAACCATTATCTTATTTATTCATTTTTTCTTTAGGCCTGTTTCCCCTCATTTTTTTTTAGATTTCTCATTTTGTTTTTCATAAACATTATGTATTTCATTTTATATCTGCATCTGAGAACTATTTATTGGTTCATCAATGCTACTATCTGCATTTTTCTTATGGTTATACTGCATTTGAATTGTCAGGACCATCCCTCCCTTTGGTTTGATGAAGATACGAGCCCATTTGTAGCAAGCACCAGTATTGGTGCAGAAACTTTTAGCAGCACAAGCAGCCCAAGATTGGCAGGGCATGAGAGGCTTCCTGTAGCTGTACAACATGCTAGAGCAAGGCTTCTTGAGAGATTAAGTGGGGTGACCCTTTCTGCTAAAAGGTAGTTAACTAACTAGGGCATTATGTTTTTCTATATTTTTTTTACATAATCGATCTCATATTAGCAGCTAGCTGATAATGCTCTACTGTTGAATTCCAGCACTTCTTTTTCTCACTGAGATAACGCAGCATATAGTATGGTCCTTTTTGCTGTCCTATGCACTTTTGACGTAGCACAGAAATGCGCTTCTTTTTCTTCTGTTTTTGCTTTTGCAAAATTTGGGTGAGGATGAGGGCAAAAGAAATGTGTGTTGTGGCAGGCAGGGATCACGCTTGTCATGCAGCTATGCTGGTTTAATCTGAACCCAAGGGATTTTAATGTTTTAATGACCATACCGTGAGATATTACTGTGAGTCGCGAGATATTGAGTACTGGATTCGGTTTTTTTTTTTGTATTGGGAATGATTGATCTCAGGTATGACGCTAGTGTTGCACTATGCTTCTAATATCCCCTTTTATGATTATTTAGGACTTGTTTCATTTTGTTTTGTGCAATTGGCCCTTGCAGAATCATCAGTTTGTTTCCTGATTTTGCAAATGTACAATATCTAGTATGATTCCTTTGCAGTTTGGTTATTCTGCACTCAGAAGTTTTTTAATTTCGTACTTATTGTTATCATAATCAATACAACTGTTTCTGTCCTCACCTGTTGTCAGCAGCTAAGAAATTTGCATGTTTCATATATGTATTTCATTAGTTGGAGCATGTCAAATGGTAGTCATAAAATGATTAAAAACTCTTTCTTTCTACAGCTGGTTCATGGTTTACAAGTAATGGAATCCTTGTCTAAAGTGCTGACCTTTTTCATTTGTTTTGGCTTTGTTTAGGCAAAGGGGCGGACCATCAAGCGGAACATATAACGGGGAGATTAGACTTGGTAATAACTTTAGACTTGTTGATACTGGACACCGAGAAGCTGATGTTTCTACAGGCTGGTCTTCTGGATCTTCTTTTCCCAACTTCAGATTTCAAAGCAGAAGACGGGGATCATACAAGAACAAACCGCCAGGTCTAACCCCAGAGGACCTCAATTGTTTGCAATTGGAGGTATTCAGCTGCCAAGAAAAGGATTCGGAAGGAGAGAATTTGCAGGTGTCATATGATTGTAGCATTTGTCTAGAGAGTTTCAAAGAAGGCGACAAGCTTATTCGCCTGCCTTGCGACCATAGGTTCCATTCTGCTTGTCTCGATCCTTGGGTTCGGACTTGTGGGGATTGTCCATATTGTCGAAGAGATATAGCTGTTGGTAGTTGGAGCATAAGAAGAACATAGAACTGATTGAGCAGAAGTTATTTTTCTCTGAATTTTTAACAGAACTGATTGAGCAGAAGTTATTTTTCTCTGAATTTTTAACAGGCTTTCGTCTTTCTTTTCCCTTTTTCTTCAACAGGCTTCTCTTGCATTGTGGTGAACCTTTTTGCATATGGCTGAAGTGAGAACCTATTTGTTTTTATTTTTACCTGTATTGTATATTATTGTTTTTGTTGGAAAATATGAGAATACTTAAAAGTTTGCATTGAGCAGCTATTTTCAAGATTAAGCGTCATGCTGTTTTGTAAAATGTAATACGCTGTTTACATGTTACACGTTTTTCTTAATCTTCGAATTTTAACGTTGTAGACGATTTCGGTAGCCGTGAAGGTCCGTTGTTATCAAGAGACACTTTGTCATTGTCTTTTCAAAGAAAATTATTAATTTCATATTTACAAAATATTTCCTATCAAATAAATTTTAAATTTATTTTATTTGTAAATAAAATAAAATAAAATCTATGAGTAATATATTTGAAAATGAATTAATACGTTTTGTTTTTTGTTGAATCTTCATTTGAAAATAAATTTTGTATTTGAAATGAGTAGTGATTTGTAATTATTTGTCTTTTATTTACAAAAATATTTTATAGTTGATATTTAAATAGTAGAATGAGAGTGTGATATAAAGATAATCTTGTTAAATTGATAGAAGTAGAATTCATTTGCAAATTCTACTTCTTTTGATATGATTTATAAATAAACAAAATTTAACTAAAATTAATTCTTTTATTTGTAAATAAAAGATTTAAATATTTATAAAAATCAAGCTAAACACAGAAATTGACAAAAGTTAGTATTTATAAATGAATTTTACAAAAGTTTGTAAAATCCATTTATATCAAACACACTTTTAAAGAATTATTGGTTCATGATATTGAAATCGAATAAATTAAAAATTTGACAAATTTATGGAATTGCAGCTCTTAACATATAATATAAGCTGAGGACTGTTATTACTACATCTAGTAGTGTTTTTTTTTTTAATTCTCAATTTTAGTTTCTTCATCCTAAATAAAACTAGGATAAATAAACAAATGAGTTTGCAAGATTCTTGACAGTCACTATAGCCATTGAATAACCGCGTCATTGTAAACCAGTGGATCACCGAGCCGCCAGCATTCTAGAACCATAAAGAGCCACCAATGGTCGAGGAAATTACACAAAATACCAATCAATTCATAATAAAAAACAAACTTGTAACATCACAAATCTAAAATATCTCAAATAACATAACCATAAGCAAATTAAAGAACTCCAAATTACAGATCATAATAATCAAATATAATACATCATAAGTGTTAGCCCAAGATGACAATCTAAAGGAGAATAAATTCGATTGTAAACAAGATTTTTTTAAAAAAATTCAAACCTTTTTCAATATTTGAAAAACCAAATCAGTAACACAATTTAAAGCATAGAGATATTAAATATAAAGTAAAAAGATAAAGAGTTAGAGAAAACAAATTTAGGTTTGACCCTCTTTAATCTATGTACATTTCTTAAACTCGTTTGAAAGTTTGAATTCACTAACTTCTCCACTTTACAAGTGGAGTGAAATCTTTTATACAACCTTGCTTTCTAAATTCACAAAAAAAATCTTTATACTTGTTTTTATGAAAGGAATCAAACAAATAAACCTCACAATCACTTTTTTTTTCCAAAGAAACAAAACAAACAAAAACTTAAATACTCTTCAAGTAATTAAAGCTTGTTATAATGATTTCCCAATTACTATAAACTTCACACACCAACCAAAAAACGCAGCAAGACAATAACTCAAAAGTTAATGTGAATAAGCAATGAATAAAGAAGAAAGAATGAAGCACAAAACAATGAATCATAACTTAGGCAACATATCTCTATTGCTTTCTCTCTCTAGAGACGTCTTTGTATACTCACACAGTGAATTGTAGTCGTTAGCCTCGTGAAGAGAGCTGTTGTGAGTAAGTTGACAATTCTGTACTTCAGTGACGTCAGCAGGAATTACATGCGTAACTATAAATGTGCTTAATTCTCTCAATCATCAGAGTTTTACGTGCGTAGCATACCTTTTTGAGTGCTTAAGTCTAAGCTCCAATATTTTCAGATCTTCTCTGCTTCTCTTCTACGTGCTTAATGTCCTCCTTATGTGCTTAATGAATACCTTAAAAATATTTGCACCTCTTCTATAGCCTTTTTAAGTGTTTAGCTCCCTTTTTTAGTTCTGAAGAAATTTTGGGCACCAAGAGCTATATCACTGAAGTACTTAACTCTATAGCTTAAGTACTTAACGAATTTCCAAGATTGCACCTTGAATATTCTCTTACATCAACGAATCAGAAATAATGAAATTTAAATTTCGAGGAGCATTATAACGATCTATTAGACTTGTCAGCTTCTGAGTTATGCGCTTAAGCTTCTAGATTACATGCTTAAGTGCAATTTTCCAAGCTAGCTCCTTTTTTGATTTTACATACTTTCTTCCCACCTTATGTACTGAACGAATTCAAGGCTTCAACAAGTTAAAAGCACATACCACTTTTACGTGCGTAAAGATAGCTTTACATGCGTAGAAAAGTTTCCGAGAGCACATGAAGAATTTGACTCCATCCATTACGTGCTTAATCTACGAATTACGCGCTTAGAAAGCTTCTAGGGAGCACTTCAAAAATTCCTCTAATACTTTACAGGCTTAAACCCAAAATTTTGTCCGTAGAAGACGTCTAGTGAGCACATCAATATGTACACCTGATGCTTTACGTGCGTAGTCTTGCGATTACGTCCTTAAGAGAGTTCCAGTGATGATCAGTATAGAAATCAATTGTTTTTTATGTGTTTAATCTGCCTTTTAAGTGCTTAATTCAAACTAAGTGCTTAACTTAAACTTTTCACATGTATTGTTAGTCGTCAAAACTTAGAGGGAATTCACATGTTGACCAAAATGGCTCAACAATCTCCCCATTTTAATGATGACAAAACATGGAAGAGTTTGCACTCCCCCTCAATAGATGCTTGTATAAAATAAATACACAAAGACACATTTCTTTTTGATCAAGGATTTTAGGCCTTGTCATTTTTGAATTAGCACAAAAATAATATCAAACGCTACACATATTACTCCCTTTTTTTGTCATATCAAAAAGAAACAATAAGGATTTCAATCAATCAAAACAATATAGTTCAAAAAAATACACAAAATATAACAAAATATACGTAAAAAATATCAACAATGATCATGAATAAACATCATCCATCATTCATTCACCCATACTAAAAAATACAAAGAACATCATAACAACAAGGTCATAAAATATCCAAGACATTACAAATGTCCAAGTCATCAAAAATAACTACAAGCAACCAAAATGAGAATGTAAATGCAATATGAGATGCAAAATGTGGATGTTTTGGCAATGTGAAATCAGTGGGGCGGCTTGTAAGGAATGATGGAAAAAGAATTTGTCTCTTCAACTTCCTCACTCGAGCCATTTTTTTATTTCCACCTTCATCACTGCTACTAGATCCATTGTTCTCCTCATTACCACTACTTGATGAACCACTTTTCTCATTTGAATTCTCCTCATCACTATCATTGTCACCTCCAACAGCTCTTCTTTTTGTAACTTCCTCGTAGTCTCATTTATCATCTCAATATCCTCAGTCACTTGTCTTTCGGTGGTAGATGGTGAAGGAATATTTGTGGTTTAAGGTGGTGGTGTAGATGGTATGTCTTTTCCAGCTAGAGGTGGATCGTTTATCTCATCCAAAGATGTAATATTCCTCCTGTTCTAATCGAAATCTAGTGGCATTTCGTTTGGTTCTAGAGTGATTTAGGATTTTGGGAATCTTGATTCTTGAGGTTGGAATGCGTTTGGATCTAGTTTTACGTGTGTAAGGCACGTTGGAGCCCATTTACGTGCATGGAAGGGTTTCTACGCACGTAGATCATCATTTGAATTGGACCGTGAACATGTTTTAGATCGTCAACGTGCCTTATAGAGCTTCAGTGTGCATTGATCGTCACTTGGGTTGAACCGTGAGCTAGAGAAGTGGTCTACGTGCATTGTATGAGTGATACACATGTTGATTTTGGATTTGAGAATGATGGGTCATCAGATCTGTCGTCAACACGCATTGTGTGTGGTGCTACCCAGGTAGAGGAGGGCACTACACCCGTAGATAAGGTACTGTGCATATAGATGTGCTTATTCTAAGCGACTTTGAGTGAAACACAATGTTTCGGCTTTGTGGGTTTATAAATACCCCCCATTTGCCCTTTCTTCGATCATAACTCACTTCAACTACCCCAAATCACTGTCTCATTTATTTCTCTCCGTCTTCATTTGCTTCTCTTTGCTTCCACTTCGATTCTTGAGGTAAGAAACACTTATTAATTCCTTCTTTCTTCATTTTTGATCATGATTTGTTCACTTAGGGTTTATGGCCAAAATTGGGAATTTGTTTGGATTCCTTCCTTTCTCTTGGAATGAGCTTTGACTGTTGTTAGAATATGGATGTTTGAGGTTGGAATCATAGGATTTAGCTTTGGTTTTGGTGAGTTTTGGTGTTTGGACATGGTGGGTCCGCTTGGAGCTAGGATTTTGGATTTTGACGGTTCCTTTGTCAGATTGGAAGTTATTTCTGGTATATCTTGATATATTGGAGTTAGAAATACTTGATGCATGCTTGGAATTTGCAGATTTCATGAGTTGTGAGAATGGGTTAGGGTTTGGACGGATTTTCAAATTTCTTGAAGAACTTGAGTTGTCTTTGGTTGATCTAATTGTATATTCATGTTCTTGAGGTTGAGATTTACTGATTTGGGTGTTTAGATTCGAATTTCATCAGTTAAATCTGAATTTGGACTATTTGTATAATTTACCATTAAGGACCAAATGGGATGTTTGACATTTAAGGGTCGATATATAATTTGACATATACTTGGTGATTAGTTTGGATATATTTGGAATTTGTTTAAGAGTCTGAGTTTGCATATGCATGTGCACACATTTCAGTACAATTATAATACCAATGTCCCATTTGCTTTGTTTCTGATATGCTTTGTTTCTAATATATATGTTACAGCTTGTTGTTCCTATTAACGTGATCGGCCGCCGGTCAGTGATGCTTGACCATTAGTGTTTGGACATCCAAGTGAGTGAATGACAACTTCAGACACATATGATATATCTCAAAATTGTATATGTTTTTGTTATGTTCAACACATATTCTGAAATTGGACTAATCTAAGGATTGATTAAGTTAATAAATTGATTATGTGAATTGATATTCAATACTTTGTTTTTGAAATTTGATATATATACACATTATACATCCCCTCTCTGTTTTTGATTCTAAAATGCATGCTTTGTTTTTGTATATTATGGTATTATGGATTTTGTATCCGATGTGGGACGCCTAGCTACAGGGTACGTAGCCTTTGGTAGACAATGCGTTGATAAATCCTAGCTACTAGGGATGTTGGTAGTCATGTGTCCTAGCTTGACACATGATTTGTTTATGATTTGTGGCAGAGTCCATGATTGTTATACGCTTTGATTTGGGTGGCGCAGACCGCACCGTTGATATTACTAGTCCCACATTACTTATGTTCCGTTTTTGACTCTGATACTATTAGTATCGTTATGCCTGTGTGTATATGTATGTTTTGTGTGTAAACGTTTTCAAAACGTTTCTTTGAAGCCCTATTATGTACGTAGTGTGTATATATATGTATATGTCTTTATACCTGCTTATGATAATTTTTGAACTGTTTTCAAAACAATCTTTGTTAGGCATGTATGAGGCAATCTAGTGTGTTGTCTCTCATTGGGTTCTGACCCCCTTTCTTTTCTTTGTTTATCTTGTTTCTATCTTATAGGTTGACTTTTGTGTAAACTCAGGTTTGGTTCCAATATGAAGAATGGAATGGCACTTCCAAGAGGGGGTGAATTGGATTTTTTAGCAAGTTAAAAACTTTGTTGAAAATCTTTTGCAAACTAAAGTAAATAACAAAGTTCTTTTAAATCAAAATCAAAGTCAGATGCAGAAGTTTTAAAGATCCAATCCACTCACGTAATAATAAATCAAATGCAAATGTAAATCAAATAAAGAAAGTAAAGGAGAGTAAGGAAGAGAGAAATCAAAGCTCGATGTTTATAGTGATTCGGTCCTCTTGACTTACATCCACTCCTCCAGATTCACTAGAGATTTCAATCAAATATCTTCTCACTTCTGGGTGGAGGGAAACCATTTACAACAGCTTGCTTTTGCGGGATATACAAGCAAATCGTAACACCTTATTTTTACGAGATTAATAAGAAAATTGTTACACCTTGTTTTAAGGACAAAAAAAGAAAACCAAGCCACTAGTTTTTGCGGGATTAACTAGCAAACCAAAACACTAGTTTTTATGGGTTTAACTAGAAAACCGTACACCTTGTTTTATGGACAAAACAAGAAAACCAACAATAGTTTTCCTAGGCTCACTAGCAACCTCTCTTGTTTTAACCAGGCTCTACAAAGAAACCTATCTACCCTGAATCAAATACATGATTGCTACAAAATTAACCCAAAAGAAAATTTTGCAAGTGAATGGCTCATATGTGTTAGAAAGGTAGAGAAGAGAGATAAAATGGATGACAAGCTTCAGCACATGTCTCTCTCTTTTCTCTACTGACCTGGGACGTCTATTTATAGCTACTCTTCGAAATATAGCCATTGGAGCATTGAAGTAGCAGTTGTAGAATAAGACAAATTCTGCTCAGTACTGACGTCGCCCTTCACTACGTGCGTTGTTCTTCTTCAACATGCGTAGTACTTCGTTCCATCTGAGTTATGCGTGCTGTGTATGAAAGTCTGCGTGCATTGCAAGAACTCCAGTGGTCTCGGCTTTGAGTGGATCAGAATCTACCTGCGTTGATTGGTCTTCTACGTGAGTTGTTCATTCTTCTATGTGCGTTGATCACTCTTCAACGTGCATTGCAATGAATTCCAGAATGAAAAATTTTCACCCAGTGGCTTCCTACGTGTGTTGCACTATGCTCTGTGTGCGTAGATATCTGATCAACCTTTTCACCTCTGATTTTGCACGTGATTTGTGTCAGGGAGTGTCAGGAGTATTCAAATTCAAATTCCTGAGGAGCGTTTTGAATTTATTTCAATCAGGCCCTATCTACATGCGTTGTTCGCCTCTTCTGCGTGCGTAGCGTTTCTCCTCATCAGTCTGAATCTTTGTCAATGTTCGTTGTAACATATGCAGTGTGCGTAGATGTGTATAAGTTAGATCCAGTAGCATCAGCTTCTCGTCTATGTTCGTTTTAGGCTCTACTGTATGCTTAGAATCTTATTATACATGCATTGACGTACTTTGATTACTCATAAAATATTTTGTAGTTAAATATCAGCAAACTTTGTTAGTGTCAACAAACGTTTCTGCTACACACATTTTATAACTTTTTTATTATAAAGTTTCACTAACTCCCAAATTAAAGTTGTTTCAAATATTTCATTTTGTGATTATTTTTGTACTTTTTGCTACGCTCCATACAA
>CAODLS012184679.1:0-18601 GCA_948243855.1 Flueggea neowawraea
AAGTTTCGGTTTTTCTCACAACGTTAGGTATACTTCTTGACACCAAACTTTCTGTTTTGTACATGCATGTTCTTGGGTGGTTTCTTTTTGTTTTGGTTGGACTAATAACCTTAAAAGACTCATAAGAAACCCAACAGTAACTCGAGTTGTATGATAGTTGGATAACTCAGCCTTTGTGTAACTCGAGTAAGCCATACTTCCAGGATCGTTTATGGGAAATTTAACTCGAGTTAGAGAAGTTGTAACTCAAGTAAGCCTCTTATAACTCGAGTAAGCCTTCCTGTAACTCGAGTAAGCCTTGAAAATTGTTGAAGCGACACCATTTTGGGCCAGGGGTCTATATATACCCCCTACCCGATTTCTTTGGCCTCACTCACTCAAATAACTCCAAACTTGTTCGAAAATCATCTCCATTGATTGCTCATCATTCTTAAAAATCTATTGAGGTAAGATCAACCTTCCATTCCTTTTATTTCATCATTTTCATTATTGAATCCATATTTTATTCTTTGTTGAATTTGCTTTTTAACTCGGACTTAGCTTGTTTCTGTTGGAATGATGATTGGGGGATGTTAGGTCGTGCTAAAACTAGCCTAGAAACACATAGATATAGCTTAAAAACATAAGAATCAAGGTTGTTCATCAATCGGTTTGGTGTAATTTGGGTTTGATAGTTTTGGGACGTTTTGGTGTTGCTTTCAATGATTTGGAGTTAGATTCATGTTTCTGAAGTTAATGGGGATTGATTTGGACATTTGAAATTATCGAATTCGATCAATACAGTTTTTTGGTTGTTATAGTGTAATTTTATGTCGAAAGGACTAAACACATAATTTTTAGGATTCTGAATAATTGGATGACTAAACTTGATATTTTGCACATTGGAACATATTTGCAAATTTTAGAAAATGGAGGCCAAATTTGTAATTTGTAGAAAGTTTAGGCATAGATTTGTAATTTTAAAAAGTTGAGGATTGATTTGTAATTTCAAAATACTTAGAGAACTGATTTATAAATTTTGAAAAGTTTGGGACTAAGATGTAATTTTCTAAGGTCTTAGGGACTAAAAGGTAATTTTAAAAATCTTCAGGGACCAAATTGTAATTTTATGTAGAGTTTGATGTTTGAGGCGAGAGCGATAGATCTTCGATCGAAAATAGGTTTTTTGACGTCAAGCGAGTGTATGCATATGCATTTGCATTTCCTACATTCAATACTGTCACAACACCAGTATCATATTTTGATCTTGTATGATTTATATCTATTTCAGCTACTTGTTCCTACCAACAAGACCATTCATCCACTAGTGGTGCTTGACTAGATTGTCAATTTGGACACCAGGTAAGTGTGATGGCAGCTTCAGACTCATAGGTTGTGTCTTCAACTCTATATAGTTTTTGTTGTGTCTAGATATAATCTGTAATCTGACTAATAATTATTCAATTAATTAATAATCTGACTTATGTGATCATTAATAGCCCACACTCTATTTCTGATATCAATTATATATATATATATATATATGGGACACCTAACTACAGGGTACGTAGCCTTTGGTATACCAATGCTTTGTCAAGGCCCTAGTCACCGGGATAAATGAGTGACCGTGTGTCTGACTAGTTACACGTACTTTTCTGTCTGGTGGCGTAGTCCACATTACTTATTATGTCTGTTGAACTATTTTCAAAACTGCTTATGTGAGGTTCTATAGGTGATCTGGAGTGTCGTCTTTCACTGAGTTTTCTTATCCCCTCTCTTTAACATTTTTCAGGTATATTTTTGACGCTCAGCAACCATTCAGCACCTTGATCTCAATAAGGCACCCTTGCTAGTAGTGAGTGCCCTCATGTTAGGGCTTTACTTTTGTTTTGGATATTAGAGTTCCACACTGGGTTCTGTTGGGTTAATGGGCACATTTTCGTATTTTGACTTTTAAATTTTACTAATTTATATTTTGCTTGTATTTTGATATATTAAATTATATTACGATATATTTATGTTTTGTTATTAAAATGTATGTTTTAATTATTTACATTTATTATAGTTTGTTAATAAATATTCTATATTTATACCATCTGTTAATAATTGGATAATAAATTAATAAGTTGGGTAGAATGTCTGAATCTTCGAGGCTTGTGCGAGGTGGGCCAGACCTCTGGTTCGATTTGTCTTGTACGTCGGTCATGGTTCGAAAACGAGTGGTGACAGAATCGATTGAAACACAACATTCTAATCCACCCACACTCCCTTAAATCATCCCCTAAACATTAATCTATCAACAATCTCACCAAATCACCTCAAAATCATCACAAAATTCTCTAAAACCGAACCTAACTTAATCCTCTTCAAAACAACTTCAAATCTTCAAAACCCACATAGATTCATGCAATTCTAAGTTCCTCCTACCAAGATCTAACAAAAAAAACTTCAAATCTAACCTAAAATCCATCAAAAATGGAAACCCAAGCTCCATACAAACCCATTTCGTTCTTCAAGCTTTTAGCAAAAAATAATGCACAAAATGGAAGAAGAAATCAAGTTAGAATCATGATCTTCCCTCAAGAATGTCAAAGGAACGGATGGAGGGCAATGTGAAGTGAAAATGGATGGATTTGAGGTGAAGAAGTTTGAAGAATGTGAGTGAAGCCGTAGGGGAATCAGGGTTTGTGGTTTTATAAATGCAGCAAACCAAAACGCTGCATTTGGGGCATTTTTAAGGGAAGAGACTCGTGTTTCATCGCCTGGAGCAAAGACGCTCATCTCAGCATGACAGACGAGTGTTTTGCTCTCTGGGTTGGACGAACAAGAAGTTTCAGGGGCTAACAGGTGTTTCAAAGGCTGAATTTTCACGAAACAACTTCTCCCATTTAAACCAAATGAATTCCATCGACATCCAAAGACCTTAAATAGTCCAAAACATTTTTCATCCACAAAACATCAAAGATTTGAATCAAAATTGATCAGAATCAAATCGTAATTGAACAGGACGCCATAAAAGATTTGGTCAAAAACGGCGAGATATTACATCCTAGTTGGGTCAAGTGCATAAAATCGCTTTAAATGAATGGTAAGAACATATGGTGCCTTGTGAACTGTCAACCGTTTTTTACTTTAACTTTTTGTTTGTATTGCTGGCACTGATAGTGCTTCTCCCATCCATCTAGCATCTCTGCAACAGTAAAATTATGAAGGGCGGTAGGCAATGTATCTTCCTTAACTATTTCAAGGCTCAAATTTAAAAATGGGTCAAATTTGTTTACATACATTGTTGGCATTTCACCTGAACATTGAATAAGAAGAATATTAAGGATTATGAATCGCAATTTCAAATAGCATCTTGAGCATATATTATACTGATCTCTGCTCAAGTTTTTCCCCCAAAAAAGTAAAAGCTCAACAAAAAGAAGGTAAAAATAGAATCATAATATTCGATAAGCCCCACATATGCATGTTGAGATACATTGCCAAAAATGGATTTCAATGAGTTTAAGAAAGATTTGTTGCGATACATTTTGCCTCTACGAAAGGTAAAAGAATTACCTGGCTACAGAGGTGACCACCAAAGATTTTATGCACTAAACTCTTCTTATAAGCAACAAGTGATTTACTTGGCACTCTAGAAGGCAAACAACATTTATGCATTGATTCCAATAAGTTCACCATATACTCATGCGCGTCCTTATGTGTCCTCTTGTATGTCATTATGAAATTTTCGAGAAATGCCTAGATATTTGGTCAAGATTTTGTTGGACCTGGATAGCCTTAAGGCGTAGGCCCAGTGAAGGAAAACACAAGTGGGCTTGACACCACATATTTACCCAAAATCTTAAGGCAATGAGTTATGAGTCCACACCACTTATAAGTCATTCACACATACCACAACTCTCCAATTTTGGATAATTACCATTCACACTTGTATGCTAACAATCTCTCCCTCAAGTGTGAATCTCTTCCACATCGAGCTTAGGTCTGCTCCACTTGCAATGGAAACCGCTCTTAGTATTGCGAAATTTTATTAGGCCTCATCAAGTACTAATGTGGAATTTTTTAACGCAAGAGCTATTTCCATTACTCCACCCATCTACGAGCTGACCCCGATGCTCACACTAGACAATGGCTTTACCAGTCAACACAACTCTTCACCGTCCTCGGGTCTGGGTGCTTGCGCATGATCATCACCACGGTGTCACCAAGAGCTTATCTCATGACTCCACCCTCCCGTCTATGTGCTTTTTTCTGCCGCTCACACAGTAGATCTGAGCTAAACTAATCAATACAGCTCTTCACTACATTACCATACTCATGCCACGACATCATACTCGTCCTTGCATATCTCAACCGAACCGTCAGCTCTGATATCACTTGTTGGACCCGGAGAGCCTTGGGGTGTGGACCTAGTGAAGGAACATACAAGTGATCCTGACATCACATATTTACCCAAAACCTTAAGGCAATGGATTATGGGTACATACCACTTATAAGTCATTCACACACACCACAACTCTCCAATGTGGGACAATTATCATTCATACTTGTATCTTAACATATTTAAACAATGAACCATACAACACATAAGGAATGCTTTTGAAAAGCAACAAACATACTACAAATTTGTACACACATATTTAGCTATTCCAAATGCCCAAGAATCAGCTAACAAAATTATGTATACAAAATAATCCAAATATATAATAATTGGCTTTCATGCCCAATTCAAGTTTGCATTGTCACAATAACCACAATGCTCTTATGAAGCTAATTGTTATTATGCCATACACGCAAAATTCTACTACATGTTATCCTAAAGTAGAAACTTTGATCATTATCAGAAGAGAATTTGTTCGTTGAATCCCTATTGGAAGGTGAGCCACTGTAATCCATGAAGTCCTTGAGTTTGGAAATGGGGAATATGGATCTATAGCACCATAATAGCGGACAACTTTTAAGTCTATGAGCTTGTTAGCAACTCAAAGAATGATCAAAATCAACTTATGAAATTGTATAGCCAAAAGGCTGCTCGTGCCCAAGTTAAACCCCTGTGAGACATAGGAGGTCATTACACCACTCCATCAGCCACTACCTAAGCCTAAACAGGTTATGGTATATTCAGCACCATACAGTACAACCCATATCCCACCAAACATAAAAGGAATCAAGAAAATATAACTTGGTGTTAAAAAGAGATGCCCACAGAAAATTTAAAAGATAGCTAAAAAGGGGTGTGCAAAATATTAATCCAGTCCTATTTCAATTGTCACAAAATTGAAAGGAGCGAAGGATCACAAGGATACAACACAAGTTTGCGACGAGATTCTTGGTATATGTAAGTTGTTTTAGCATATTTATGTAAATTATGTAAAAAAAGTAGTTTTCTTCATTGAATAATTAATCTTTTATAATCGTATTACTAGCTATATAGACTATTTTTTTGTCAGTGTCTAGAGCGCCGCCAAATATGGTCTTCATTTTTTTGTGTTATAATTTACTACAAGTGCGTTTTAGAAGCAATTGATACACTAAGATGTGCACACCTATAGAAACCAACATTTTTGTCAAATACATGTCTTGTCTCAATAGGTAAAGAATAAGCGTGTAAGAGTACTTTTATGTGATTTTAAAGTTTTATTTGATTAATTTTTTTAGTGCTATAAAGAAGAGTAGTAATTAAAACAAAAAATGACATACTTTTTTGTTTAAATAAGAAATCGTTCAAAATGAGATTTTGATATTTGAATTTTGAAATAAAAAAGCCTGACTTCTTTTTTATTTTGAAAATGATTTTTTGATAAGTTTTTTTTTTGATAAGCCTTAACTTGAACACATTTTTTTACTAATAATTATATTTACCGAAATCAAACCTCAAAAGCTCTCTAATTTCCGTCACCTATTAAAAAAACAACAACAGAGAAAAAATTCCAAAATAGGAGCCATTTTGCATAAAATTCAAAAGCCACAACAAAAAATTTCCAAATAAAACAAATGAGCACAAATTGTAAGTCCCATAGCATAGTAATTGATAAACCCGAAATTACGTTAAAATATTTTGAGTTGGAGTAATTTCTTCAAAAGAAGTTGGATCGACGGCCCAACCGATGATTCAAACTTTGCATGAAAACCCAAACAGAATTATACATTTCGGGTTGTTTATGGTTGGGTTGTACCATTGACCTGACCATCTCATCTATAAATTGGTTGTTAAACCATCTAGGGTTTCTCTGCAGACGAGAGAACAACCACATCAACAAGCGCCTGCGGCTCTCTTCCCTCGACACCCTGCAACAATGGTGTCCTCCAAGAAGACCGTAATGCGCTTTTCCCTTTACTTTCTTAGATGAATTTTTTTTTCTTTCGATTTCTCACAATACTTGTGTTTTCTTGATTTGAATATTTGCAGAAGAAGACTCATGAGAGCATCAACAACAGGCTCGCTTTGGTGATGAAGAGTGGCAAGTACACTTTGGGGTATAAGACTGTTCTCAAGTCTCTTAGAAATTCCAAATGTAAAGTGAAAATGTCTTATTTGTTTATCTAAATTTATGGGTTTTTGATTTATTTTAAGTTACGATGAGAATGATTGAATAATTTAATCTGTTATAGTTCTCGCTAGACGTTGGTTGGCTAGTAAAAAGGGTTTAAGATTGTAATCATTGTAATGGAAACCGACATTTTATTCTTTCTGAATATTGCGTTTTAGGAAAATCTGCAAGAGGATCTGAAAATGATATATATTGCAAATGTTCGAGGTTCATGGAAATGGTGTTTAAGTTTTCTTTTACATTTGCTAAGATCTCTTCTTTCTTATAATGATTTATATCTGTTGTTCTGGTAATGTTTTTGTAAAAATGGCGAAGAAGTTGGTGTTACTCATTGAAATACTAATGAGACTAGCATTTACTTGCTACCCCACAGGAGTTGATGATATGGGGTCGGAAGAAAGTCTATAGGAACCGAAGTCTACAGGAACCAGTTTATTGGTATAAAGTGTTTGAATTAATAAGTGGGTTGTGTTAGGGTTATGTCTGAAACTATGGTATTTTTCTTTGTTCATTTTGTTTGGATTCTAAGTTAAATTTTATTGAAATTGTAATCAAGTGTTTAATTCTCTATGATTTTGCAGGTAAGCTTGTTATCATCTCTAACAACTGCCCTCCCCTCCGCAAATCAGAGATAGAATACTATGCAATGTTGGCTAAGGTTGGAGTTCACCACTACAATGGGAGTAAGTCTCTCAACTTGATGCTTGTAGATGGGAATGGGAAAACTGTATCAACTCACTTTGCTGTGCTATTGTTATGTTCTCTTCTCAATTAGTCGCTTCTGAAATTTTATATAATGCAATGTTTGCTGGATGATGTCATTTTGAGTTGTCCAACTGTAGTTGGGTTGTTCATGTTGTCTTATTGTAGTGTATGCTTGCGCTAATTCTCCTTTGTGTATGTCCAGCTACTTGTCTTGGAATCCTTTTTGGATGTACATATATGCTTTAATGATAATGAAATAGAATTGATTTACATAATATATAACTCATGCACGCTTCTTAATGAATGTGCTCAATTTGGATTTTCGACTTGCTGCTGTTAGTGCCAATGTTGTACAGCCATTTCTCTTAATTGTTTTTGTTGATATGTATTTTATCTCTGGAATTATATATTGTTTTTGAGAAACTTTGTTTTTTCTTATCACTTGGCTATATGTTCTTCTCAGACAATGTCGACTTGGGAACTGCTTGTGGAAAATATTTCAGAGTGTGCTGCTTAAGTATTATTGATCCAGGTACTTGTTTAAAAGAGATGTTCATTTCATTAGGTAGTCTTTTCTTTTGACATGGTCAATTGATTTTCATTTTTTTTTCCAGGTGACTCTGATATCATAAAGAGCTTGCCCGGCAGTGACCATTAATATCCATCATGAGCTATCGCATATCTTCCTAGGTTGCAGACATTTTTCACCTTGTGGGGATAGGCAATGAGATGTGGGTTTTCATTTGCATGCCACTTGTATGCTGAATTTCAGATTCCCATTTAATTGTTTGATGTGAAATGACAACCTAAATATGAATTTTGATGTTTTAGGATGTTTGGATCATTTTTATTTTGACTTGAAACTTTAAGGTTCCATAGTTTAAATCATCATTATCATATGGTTTGATGGTTTTTTCTAGTTTTGATATGGTTTGATGGTCTAGAATTTGACATTTATTGGTGAGCAGCTTCCGAGTGTTGAGAGATGAAACTCCTTTTATACTCAATTATTCAACTCTCATCTTGTTACACAAAATCTAGAACATAAATCTCTTGTTATTAAACACAGAGCTACTCTAAACCCTTTTTCTGTTCCTTTAATCAAGTATACAATTGTCTGTCCAATTGTTTCCTTTAACCATCACTTGGCAAGGGAATTCTATTACCACCATTCTTTTCTGCAGATCAATTCATTCATAAACCGGTGGCGGATGCAAAAAATTATAGGACGGTTTTTAACTCAAAAAATTGTAGGCTATATGCAATGTGATATGATAATTTGCTTTAATTTAACAAGCATAAAAATACTTTTGAAACTAATAAACTTCTCAATATTTTTAGTGCATCTAGTTTTTATTGGAAATTTTTAAAGTTTTACAAATCTAAAATTCAAATATAAAATTATGCAAACCACCAATTTCAGTTTCAGAAATTTCAAAGTGTGATTTAGATAAATTAATGAGACATTTTATTCAGCTAAAATATGCCTAGGAATCAGAATGAAAATTGATGATTCTCATTCATGTTGTTTGATTTGTTATTTTAAAGTTTGAAACGGGAGTCACTTTACTCCAGCAAAAAGAATCAGCGATTCGTATAATTCCATAACCTCGGCCTCCCCTCTCCTTTTAAAGAACAACAAATGGAAAAGTCGTTGTTCAACTTTCTGCAATTTGGTAGCCAGCCTTATCTCTTCTTCCTTTCGAAGATGTTATTGCCTTAAAATTCGAACAACAATAATGAAAAATATATGAACACTTGAAAATCGTGAACGTTGATTGGAAACCTGAAAATACAAATCACGGTGAGGTCGGATTGTTTCCCGAAGAATCTACAACACTCAAGTTAATAGAGAATTCAGTAGAGTATTAGTGTGTGTAGTAAATGTTACGTACCTTGACAAGTTGATCTCCATGTCTATTTATAGGATGATGATCACTAAATGAGTATTGTAATGTATTGTAACATTCTATATTAATAACAATGTGTAACGTCTTCATTTCTTATTAAAGTTAATAGGTTTTTATTCACACTTTATCAGAAGCAATAATGTCACACTTTAGTTTGCTAATATGTTGTTGGGAGTGCTAGGTTTTCTCATACCCCATTTTTGGAGAGCATTCCAACAAGCATATACCTTTTTCTTCACTACAATCCCAAGAC
Source organism: Flueggea neowawraea (assembly GCA_948243855.1). Classification (NCBI taxonomy): domain Eukaryota; kingdom Viridiplantae; phylum Streptophyta; class Magnoliopsida; order Malpighiales; family Phyllanthaceae; genus Flueggea; species Flueggea neowawraea. The sequence goes on from CAODLS012184679.1 coordinate 9,405, forward strand.
TTGGCAATACCTTTTTACAGTCATTCCCTTTAATTCTACTACGTTCATAAAATTGACTCTGATCCAAATTGCACAATTCTCTATTTACTTTCTTTTCAGCCCAATTATCAATTCTTGATTTCGCAAGACCACGGCATGTGGCACAAGTACTATAAAAAAAATTCGTTAAAGACTATGTATTTATCCACCAATCGACTTAGTTTCATTTTTTTAAGACCAAAAAATAGAGTAAAACAACTAAAAGGAATCAAGAAATTGATAATGAGAACAAGAAGGAAAAATTATTGGAATAATTAAGAAAAATAAATTAATATTCAATCAATTAAGAATTAATACCCTCAACACCTCATCTCAGTCTTTCTAAATGAATTTAATAATTTTAAGGCCCTAAATATCTAATAGTATCAACTATTCTTTCTCAAGTAATAACCAATTTTATAAAGTTGAATAGATTAAAGTTGGAATCAATCATTTCCCAACCAATCAACCCCTTCCCAAATCACTTCAATTGATTCTTAAGTAATCAATTAACAATTATGGTCTTTCTATAACTATCAATTAACTCGATGTTTATGAGTCTATTATGCGACAATTTTCATTGTAAGTATAACATAAATTACTAATCTTATTTCTCAAACAAGATTAGAGTATTAAGATCGATAAACATCCCAAAAATTATATTAAACCCAAAAGATTGACTGTCAACAAGATGTTTCAATTGTTAAGTTTAGCAATCCATAACTAAACGAAATATAAAAACATAGAAAACAAAGGAGAAGAGATAGAAAAACTCTGGTTGTTGCAGAGATTTCTTCTAAGTTCCCTTCTTGATTTTTTGGACTCCCTTTCTTCTTTTCTTCTTGTTTTTTCTCAATCCTCCCTTAAAAAGACGTGTTTTTATACCCTTTTTGTTGTCTGTCTTCTTTTATTTACCTAAGAGCAAATACACAAAGTTTTTTTTATTATAAAGAGCCATAATACAAAAAATAAAGTCTAACTCACTTTTTATATTTTGAAAGTAAAATAAAGAGTGGCTTTGATTATTTATTTTTAAAGAGTCATATTCACTCTTTATCTTAGTTGTTATTAATGGAGTTGTATTACTATTGGTTGAAAAATAAATGAAAAATAAAAATAAAAAATAAAGAGGAATGACAAAGTTTAATAATTATAAGTTTTATGGGAATTAACAAGAGTTTAGAGAGTAGCATTGGAGAGTATTATTATTTTTAATTTTTATTTTTAAATGTGCTCTTTATATATGTCAAAATTACTCTTCAAAAATAAAAATAAAAAAGCATAATTGGAGATTCACTATGTCACGACCCATTCTCGTTATTATTAAATAATTTAATCATTATGTTAAACAAAATATTCATTTTATAATTAAAATGAAATATATTTAATAAAATAAATGTAACAATATTTTAAAACAAATACGGTTATCAAATACCCAAATACAATCATAACCCACATATACCCGGTATGAAGCATCTAACCAAACATATAAACTAGGGCCCGATCAAATAACGACCACTATCTGATGGAACCCCTCACTATATATCTAGATGCCATAGAGTCACCTGAAAGATAGTAACAAAAATAAACAGAGAAAAGAAAGGGGTAAGAACCTAGTGAGGGATATCACTCCAAAACGCCTCATACGTCCCTCACAAAGACTGTTTTGAAAATAATTCGAAAATACCACATACAGGTATATATATATATATATATTCGAAAACCATTTCGAAATTGTTTACAAACAAAACAACTAACAAGCACGCATGCGTATTGAAAATAATTTCATATTCAAAACATAATGAAAACATGATAACAATACTATTAGTCTCAGAGTCAACATATATTATGGATATTGGACCATAAGCAAAGGTGTGCCTATAGCACTAAAAGCAAAGGTGATGTTGACTCCACCACCAATCAAAGTCAAATCATGTGCAAGGTCGGGACACATGGCTACGTACAACCCTGGTAGCTGGGCATCCACAAAACATTGATATACCAAAGGATACTACTACCTCGTAGCACAAATGTCCCATATAAGAAAAATCAAATCATAAGATTACATAGTATAAAACCAAATGCATGCAAATCAACATCAAAATAGAGAGAATATATATAATACATATATATATCGAGTTCAAAACAGAGTACTGATTATTAAATCACTTAATTAGTTTTATTAATTAAGTCAATCTTTAGATTAGTCCAATTTCAAAATATGTGTCGAACATAACAAATAAACATATAAAGTTTTGACACACAACCTATGTGCCTGAAACTGTCATCAACTCACTTAGACGCCGAGCAAATAATCCAGATCACGGTTTACCGGTGAATGACTGGTCTCTTCGGAAACCAAGCAGAACTTGAATAGACATATCAAAATCAAAATCAATATGGTACTGTGGATGTATCGAAATGTGTGCATATGCATATGCAAACTCAAACGCTCAAACAAATCCTAAAAATCTATTTCACGCAATAGTCTAACATAATGATTCAAAAATATGATGCGGTGTAAAATTACACTCTAGTCTCCGGGACTTTAGAAAATTACCAACTAGTCCCCAAAATATTCCAAATTTAATACTAAATCCATAGTACTTCAATGATCATTAATTAATCCCAAAAATCCCAAAGTTATATAATTTAACTCTCAAAGCATACAAAATATCATTTAGTCCCTAAAATGCCCAATATCACTTTTGGTCCTCCAATGACAAATTACCCAAATGGTCCAACTTTCGATTCACCCTGTAGAAATCGAATCCAAACACCAATATTGGTCAATCTCAACCTCCTGAACATGAATCCATCATTCTTTTTTAGAATCAAACTCAAAATCTCCAAGAAATTTCAAATCGAAATTCGGATTTCTATGAACCCTAGAACAAAAAACTTCAAATCTTCAAACTGACAAAGATTTATATTAATCTAAGTCCCTCCTACCTAGATATATAAAAAAAACTTCAGATTTAGCAAGGAAATCATCAAAACCTGAAATCCTAGCTCAAGAACATACTCATTTCGTCCAAACTCAAAAACCTCCAAAACCAAAGTTAGATCCTTGCATTTCGGGCCTCTAACATTCATAATCAAACAACATTCAACTTCCATTCCAACAGAAATCAACAGATCTAAACTCAACATTAAATTTGGCCAAAACCCTAAATACACCATTCATGAACAAAAATGATGAAATGAAGAGATTAATGATGAGTTCTTTCCTCAAGATTAATGATGAGCCAAGAGAAACGAAGACAGAAGGATTTGAGAAAGTTTGGGGGTGAAAGCCTTCAAAGAATTGTTACTCAAGAGGACCAAATCCTCCCTTCTCCTCTTCTTCTTCATCATTGTCATCATTGTTCGGGTGGTGAAAGCCTTCAAAGAATTGTTCTATAGATTGTTCCGGTGGGATGCACATTTCGGGTGGGGGCTTGAAGCAATAAGCCGTTTTGTGGAAAAAAGTGACCACTTCCCCTTGCAACCATTTGTATTGGTTAGCCAAATTTCTTAGTATCTTATTTTGCACCCACTATTCTTTTCTCATCTTGTACATATTGTGCATGATAGCCTCTTGAGAAATGATGGGATTGGATGAGCTAGCACCGGCTTAAGGATCAACTTTGATGTTTTTTTGGGTTCGAGCACCCCTTGGCCTTGGAATGGAAATATTTGGTCCTCTTGAATCATGAATATGACATCACCCAAAGCACCTTCCCATATCAAATGCATACTTCTCCACTTTTTCATATCCAAGGGCTACATCTTTTGCAAATTCTTGAGCCCTCTAAGATTCACTCCAATGTACTTGGCCATTTTTGTCACATATACTCCTCTATAGAGTTGCCCCCATTCCTTTTGTGGCCATGGTTTGAAAATGCATTTCCATGAGCTTCCCCAAATCGAGCTTTTCACCCTTTTTCATACTATAAAGGCATAATAGCTCCACCTCATTAACATCATTGTCACCTTCTCCGCAACCAATGATTGATTTAGTCAACCATTTAGGCACCATCCTATCCATACTATTATGCATCTCTAAGGCTTTTGACACTCTCGGCTTGAACACCATGTTTGGATGGTTGCATAGCTCACTCTAAAAGGCAATTCGTTCATCCTTGCTCCATTTGAATGAATATGGATTAATTTTGGGCTCCTCTTCTTCTTCACCATTGTAGCATCTGGTAGCCAACCCAAATTCATCAATGGATAAAATCATTTCCACTTTTGCTAAGCAAAATCACACATTACGTCCATGCTTATTGAGCCAATCAATACGGAATGTACACAACACCTCAAGTGTTAACTCATCATAAATGTCATCAATGGCCTTGTACACCCCAAAAAATCCACCATTAATCACGTTTCTCCTCACTTCCCCCAACACTCCCAAAGCCTCCAAATCTTCCTGAAAGACAAACTTCTCGGGAGCAATACTGAGCATAGAAAGCTTAGCATACCTATCCTTTAAAAAATCCTCTTCTTCCACAAATTCCAAAAATGACAGAGAAGACTTCTTTTGTTGGAAGGAGGAAGCACCGGGTGCTTGAGTTCTTGGTCTTTTAAGGTGTGAATCCTTGTGAGCCGTCACTTTGTACATTTTATGCATGACAACATCTTGAGGCAGAGAACCACCTTGTTGAGTTGGTACATTCTCTCTTGGTGAAGAAGGTTGAGAAGATGGATTGGAAGTGTTCTTTAACTGACCTTTGGTTCTTGCCATGCCTACAATTATAATTCTTTTACAAGAGCAACAACTTCCAAACAAGAGATTAGCAAGCAAAAGAGTGGAAAATGGTAAATGAACCACTCAACAAAAGAAATGCTTGGAAGAGAAAGAAACATAAGAATGGGAAGCCAAAGCAATACAAGAATGAGAGCCAACAAGAGAGAACAAGATGTAGAGAATGAAGAGAGGGGGGACAGAATTTGTGGGGGAGTTTGTGGTGTGTGTGTGTGGTGAATGGATGCTTGAATAAATGGAGCCTTTGGTCAAAAAGATTATGACAAGATTATTGGCAAAAGTATGATAATATTCTTGGTGAAATTATGACAAGATTCTTGGTAAATTCAGATTTTTACTCAATTAACCATTCAAAGGCTGCATCTATTCTCATATGGACACTATTAAGCATGCCAAATGATGTCATGATAAGAACCAATGCATGTGACAAGCTGTCAAGAGAAAAATGTCATGATGCATCAATGAAAAAGCAATGGAAAATCTGTATTTTTTTATCGAAGAAAGCGTGCATCAGGTTTGGTACTTCGTGCCATGGTCGATGCACATTTTTCGTGCAAAAATCGTGATTGGCCAGACTATCTCGACTGTGACAGGGTCACGCCATGGCATTTTCCTATTTGCTAAACTTTTGTGTCACGACCGTGACACTCCATTCTTCACGGTCGTGACACTCCATTTGTCACGGTCGTGACACTTTTCTGTATGCCACAAGCTCAAAAATCTATCCCTAACCATCACACAACACAAAACATTACAAATTTTATCCAAATGCATGAACATCTAGCACAATCCATCACTTAATTTGATCATTTTAATCCTATCCCCCACACTTCGATTAAGCATTCTCCTCAATGCATGAATCACACAATATAATCAAAGTGAGGAAAATAATTCTAAATAAAATCAAGTGATGGATGAATGAAAGAAAGGCAATCAACAAAACTTAAAAGACATGAAAAAAAAAACACATCAAAATAAAGGAAGAAAAACATACTTGGTAGTTTAACGTCATTTCGGACGGTGGCTACTTTAACGTCATTCCGGATGGGAAGTCACTTCAAGGTTGAAAGAGGAGCTTGTGAATTGTGTGGACTTGGTCACCCTCCAAGTAATGCTTGAGACGTTGACTATTCACAATAAATGGTGTGCCTTCATTTTCTTGAATCTATATGGCTCCATGAGAATGCACTTTGGTGATGAAAAACGGTCCAAACCATTTTGACTTAAGCCTTCCAGGAAAAAGTTTAAGCCTTGAATTGAAGAGGAGTACTTTTTGCCTTCTTGAAACTCTCTTCTCAGAATGTGCTTGTCATGCCAAGTTTTGGTTCGTTCTTTGTATATCGACTATTCTCATAGGACTCTCTCATCTTCCCCTCTATCTTGTGCAAGTCAAAATTCAAAGTCTTGATGGCCCAAAAAGCCTTGTGTTCAAGCTCCACCAATAAATGAGCATTGCCATAAACAAGATTAAATGGTGACATACCCAATGGAGTTTTGAAAGCCGTTATATATGCCCAAAGTTCATCATCAAGTTTCATAGCCCAATCTCTTCTTGAAACATTGACTGTTTTCTCCAAAATTTGCTTAAGTTCCTGGTTTGAGACTTCAACTTATCCACTAGTTTGGGGGTGATAGGTAGTAGACATGCAATGCTTACACCCATATTTGACTAAGATAAATGAAAATAAGTGATTATTAAAGTGAACTCCATTATCACTTATAATCACCTTCAAGACTCCAAACCTTGTAAAAATGTGGTTTTTCAAAAACTTCACCACCACCTTGGCAGTATTGTTTGGCAACGCAACTGCCTCAACCAATTTAGAAACATAGTCTACCGCTACTAAAATGTACTCATTCTTGAAAGAAAATGGAAATGGTCCCATAAAGTCTAGTCCCAAAACATCAAATAATTTAACATCAAAAATTCCTTGTTGAGGCATCTCATTCTTCTTGCTAATAGTTCTGGTCCTTTGGAACCTATCACAAGCCATCACAAATGTCTGTGCGTCTTTGATCAAAGTGGGCCAAAAGAAACCACATTGGAGAACCTTGGCGTCTGTCTTATCGGATCCTTGATGGCCTCCACAAGGCAAAAAAATGGCAATGTGTAAGAATTAGAACCATCTATTGATCAGGAATACATCGTCTAATCAGACCATCCACATAATTCTTGAAGAGTAGTGGCTCTTCCCACATATAATGCTTGATATCCATAAAGAACTTCCTCTTTCGATGAAAGGATAGCCCCTTAGGTAGAATTCCTGACGCTAAGAAGTTACAAAATCCGCATACCAAAGAGGGCTACAAGTAGAAAGGGCTAATATTTGTTCATCTGAAAACTCATCACAAATTGGTTTCTTATCATGCATTGGTGGATCGATTCTTGATAAGTGATCGGCAACCACATTTTCGCACCCTTTTTGTCCTTTATCTCCAAATCAAACTCTTGTACAAGAGTATCCATCAAATCAATTTGGTTTGGCATCCTTCTTTGTTAGTAAGTACTTGATAGCGGAATGGTCGGTGTACATTATCACCTTGGAATCCACCAAATATGACCGGAACTTCTTGAATGCATAAATTATAGCCAAAAGTTCCTTCTCAGTTGTGGCATAATTTACTTGGGCATCATTGAGCAACTTGCTTGCATAATAGATAACATGATGCTTTTTATCCCTTCTTTGACCCAAAACGGCGCCAATAGCAAGGTCTTTAGCATCACACATAAGCTCAAAAGGTAGACCCCGATTTGGTGTGATCAAGATAGGAGCGGATACCAACTTCTTATTTATTCTCTCAAAAGGCTGCAAACACTCAACATTAAAGTCAAATGGTGCATCCTTCACAAGTAAAGAGCACAAGGGATTAGTGATTTTTGAAAAATCCTTAATAAACATCCTATAAAACCCTACATGCCCTAAGAAACTTCTAATGCCTTTGACCGAATTTGGGGGAGGTAATTTTTCAATTGCTTCCACATTAGCTCTATCTACCTCAATCCCTTTAGAAGAAATTCAGGACCAAGAACAATTCCCTCATTCACCCTTAAGTGGAATTTCTCCCAATTAAGCACCAAATTTGTTTCTTCACATCTTTGCAAAAACTTTTCCAAATTAGACAAACTAGCATCAAAACAAGAACCAAAGATCAAAAAATCATCCATGAAAATCTCTATGATATCTTCGATCATATCGGAGAAAATAGCCATCATGCACCTTTGAAAAGTGGCGGGTGGTTTACACAACCTAAAAGGCATTCTCCTGTATGTGAAGGTACCATAGGGGCAAGTAAATATGGTCTTTTCCGTTGAGTTCGGTTTTGATGATGATAATTCCAAAACATCCATGAAATATGAAATAAGTTGTAGACCTGTGGACATATGGATACAAAGCACGTTATGCTGGTTCAAGCCATGTTTATCATGTCAAAAATGGCATTAACACGCATTAAAAAGGACACAAGACACATAGATCATTCATTACAGAGTGAAGTGAGCATCAGGTATTGTTCTATGCATGTAAAAGCATGTACTACGCATGTAGACATGGTCTAGATCTATGAGAAGTTTTCTTGAATGACCAAGGCGCATAGAAGGAGAAGAGGAAACGTTGAAGACCAAAGGTGCAATATTTGATGAAGCCTACTATGCACGTTAAAGAAGATGTAACGAGCGTAGACGTGGTTCAGATGAGGACAAAGTCAAGACGCTCCTCGGGATTTGAATTTGAATATTCTTTGACACAGCTGGCACAATCATGTGAAGAATCAACGGTACATTCCTAATTAGAAGTGTTTACGCACGTAGAAGACCACTGGGCAAAACTTGCATATTCTGGAAGTCGAGACCAAGGCACGTAGTATACAGTACAATGCACGTAGTGTTAGTGTATGCTCAAATCCCAAGACATTGTATTTTAGTTAGTTTGTAATATAAAGCAATAATTTTTTCTTTTATTTTCTTGTGCAAATAAATTAACAAAGTTTCTATGAATAGTTGTGGGTTCATGATGCAAGTGTGGTGACCTGGTAGTAAAACCTGAAAGTTTACCAATACTATTCAAAATATCCCTAGTCGATTATTATCGTGGGAACGATAATAAACTAAGACTAGTATGTTCCTTGAGAGATGGTGGAGTTTTACTGATCACAGGACATGGGATGTCGATCAAGGACATAGTACTTGTTAAGAATAGTGTATGGATAGATCCACTTAAATGAGTTCACTACATGGTTATAAGTCATAAGGGAATCTCATTACATTCTTATAGTTGATTGCTCAGACCTGAAATCACTATAGAACCTAGGTGAGTCCTAGAATGCTTTGACGTACGTCTAACGAGCTCGTAACCGATCACCAAGTATGAGTGCGATTGGGTATACCACGAAGCACCTGAGGAGCTATGAATGAAGTGAGGGGATTGCCACT